>PVJO010009371.1:0-70006 GCA_004026905.1 Hystrix cristata
AGCCTGTTCCTGACCTGTTTTTGCCAGTTGAACTTGTTACAGTAATAACATAATTTAATTAGCTCTTGCCTCAATCAATAAAACATGAGTACTGAAGAGAATTACATCAGTGAAAACTAAAGTGACTGCTTTAGAAAGATAAGGAAGAAGCCAAATGTGGCGGGATGTGGCTGTAATCCCAGCACTCTGGGAAGCTGAGGCAGGAGGATCACAAATTTGAGCCCAGGCTCGGCAATTTAGTGACTTAGTGTGATCCTATCTCAAAACTAAAAATAAGTGTGAAGGCCCTGGGTTCAATCCCCAGTACCCCCTCAAAAAAAAAAAAAAAAGCAACAGGTCACACACGCGCACACAAAATGCTATCACTGGGGTTGGGGATTTAGCTTAAGTGGTAAAGCATCTGCCTAGCAAATGCAAAGCTCTGAGTTCAATCCCTGGCACCCAAAAAAATGCTATCACTTTAGGATGGGACAGTTGTAAAAAAAAAATATAGGGTAAAAATCCAGGATTCTGTACTCAGCACTTGGAGAGATTAAGTTCTCGTTCATTATTTATTTATTCATTGGTTTGTTTATTTATTTTGGGGGGTTGCTGGGGATTGAACTCAGGGCCTTGTGCTTGCTAGGCAAGCACTGTACCACTTAAGCTACATCCCCAACCCCTATTGGTTTATTTTTGAGACAGAGTCTTGGTGTGTAGTTCAGGCTGGCCTGGAACTCATGGCAATCCTCCTGCCTCAGCCTTGCAAGTGCTGCAGTTACAGGTGTGCACCACCATGCTTGGATAGTTCATGCTCTTTGAAGAAGCTAATACTGCAAATTATAGATCATATATTCTGGATGTAATTCCAAACTTTGCCCCCTGCAAGTCATAGGAACCGCCAGACAGCAGCTTCAAAGGAAAGCTGATGTGTCTGTCCATCTAGATTGGACGGCGGGTTGCATCTATAACACAGAAACCAGAATTAAGTATTTAAGCCCCTCCCCCTTTGGTCCTGGCAGTTGAAGCCAGGGCCACACACATGCTGGGCACGTGGTCTGCCACTGAGCCACCCAGCCGAGTGTCTGGCTTTGTCTGTAGGTGTTCCTGGATTCTCTGCTGATCGCCACAGCCCTGATGACCCTGGTAAGAGGGCTGCAACTGTCTTCTCACTAATAGCGCCAGAGTCTAGCTTCTGGGGTAGTGATGTAGCTTCGGGTATAGCCTTTGCCTAGCCAGGTTTGATTTCCAGAAGCAAAGAGTAGTTAAGAAAAAAAAATGATAGCTTGTTTCTTTCTTGTTTTTTTGTTTTGTTTTGTTTTGTTTTGTTTTTGTTTGTTTTTTTGAGACAGGGTCTTGCTATCTAGCTCAGGCTGTCCTTGAACTCACTATGTAGCCCAGGCTGGCCTCGAATTCTCGGTATCCTCCTGCCTCAGCCTCTCGAGTGCTGAAATTACAGGTGTGCGCCACCACACCTAGCTAGATTTTTGTTTCTAAGTGAGGCCTCCATGGTTTGCCTCTAGGTTGATTCTAAACATGTAAAACTTGTACATAAGATTCGTGGAGTTATTACTGACTGCAGAATAAGTTGTGCAGCTTAAGCCATATGTTCTTTTATGTTTTCAAAGTCCTGTTGCTGGAAGAAAACTTGAAGATTAAGCATCCAGTCTTTCTTGTCATTTCTTTTTAGTTTTCTTCTATTCTCTGGTATCAGACTTTACTATTTTTGTTTCTTGTTTCTTGCTTTTCAAAGACTTTTCACATGGAAAGTAGATGGTAAGCTTTTGGATCTCTGCATGCTTAAACATTTCTGTATTTTGCTCTCTAAAGTCGTTGATGGTTGGATATCAGAATCATTTCCTGAATAATTTTGAGGGCATTTTCTGGCATATTTTATTTTGAGACAGGTCTCACTAAGTTGCTGAATTGTCCATGATGGACTTCTGCTTGTCATCCTCCTGCTTCTGCCTCCCCACTGCTGGGATTACCCAGGGCGTGTTGCTGTACTCAGCACACAGCAGTTTTTTCTTTCTTCCTTCCTTCTTTCCCTTCCTCCCTCCTCCCTCCCTTCCTCTCTTTCTTCCTTCTCTCCTTCACTTCTCTCTCTCTTCCTCTCTCTCTCTCTCTCCTTTCTTCCTGGCAGCACTGAGGATTGAACCTGGGACTGCAGGCACTGCCAGTGCCCCAGCTGCAGCAATTTTGAGTGTCTTAAGTCTCTTTTATTCTTTTCTGTTTTTATGCCATTTTGTTCAGAAACTTGATCTTTTGATCCCTAGAATTTTCCCGCATTCTGGATTCATTAATGATTTATTAATTGCCTCCTCATAATGTTAGTATCTTTCATTTTTGTTCTGTAACTCAGAGCTAAATGTTCAATTAGTCTGCACTGTGTGTGTGTGTGTGTGTGTGTGTGTGTGTGTGTGTGTGTGTGTGTTCCAACCCTGGGCCTCGAGCATGCTAAGCTGTGCTCTGCACAGAGCCACATGGCAGCCCTAGTGGCCCCTTTGTAACGTCCAGCTCGTCCTCGTCTTGTCTGTGCTGGCTTCTTCTTGTCCTAGCTTTGGCAGTGCAGTGCCCTCCCCAATATCTTGCTGAAGGTGCGGGTTAGACTTTACCGCTGTTCCGTCCCAGATGATGTTTCCTTTGGGGTTAGTTCTCTTCTTTTACTGTGGCCCTTTTCGTGCTTTTGGTCTTCCAAAAATGAGGATCCTTGAGAAAGTTGGTACTTGAAGTCTCAGGCTGGGGTGCAGAGCAGCGGTGGAGCACTTGCCTAGCATGATGCGGCTCTGAGTTCCAGTTCCAGCACTGCAGAAATAAATAAAATAAAATATCACTTTGGAATAGTACTGTTTGCACTTAAACCCTACCTCTAGCAATTACTAACTGCTCACTGGCAGTCTTTGTGACGTGTCTGTGTCTGTAGGAAGGGGGTAGGCAGCAACTGTCTCCTGAGCTCACTACAAGGGTTAATAAGTTCATATGTGGCCAGTAGTCTTGGCACAGAGTAGTAACAGCTGTTGGTGGTTTGGCTAAGGAGCCAGGAGAGAAGATGGGGAGACTGGAGAGGTAGGGAGGGGCCAGATGGCAGGGGCCCTTGGTGCTGCCTGAGTTTGTTGTACGTACAGTATTCCAAGAGCTGTGTGGCCCAGGGGAGGGACTTAAGCAGTGATCTTGGGGGGAGGAAGCTTGGGGCAGTCCCTATGTGCAAGCTTGTGCCTGCAGCAGCTGGGGGCCAGCGCCCTTGCCCTGCCCCCCTTTCCACAGGCTGTGTGTGAGCGTGGAGGACGCCCATGTGCAGACCGTCACCATCTGGCTCACGGTGCGCCCTGACATGACAGTGGCCTCCCTCAAGGACATGGTGAGTGAGGGCTGGGGCCTGGGGATGTTCCTTGTGGGCTCTGCCGCCTCTCTCCACTCAGCCCCTTGCTATCTGCCCTCCCTTGTCCACTCCCAGGTATTCCTGGACTATGGCTTCCCGCCCAGCCTGCAGCAGTGGGTGATTGGGCAGCGGCTGGCCCGAGACCAGGAGACGCTGCACTCCCACGGGGTGCGGCGGAACGGGGACAGTGCCTACCTGTACCTGCTGTCTGCCCGCAACACCTCACTCAACCCGCGGGAGGTGCAGCGCCAGCGCCAGCTGCGAATGCTGGAGGGTGAGGCCTCGATGTGACTTGGGGTCAGGGACTCACGCAGGGCTGAGCGGGGAGAGGACATAAGACAGCAGGGAGGGAGTGTTCTGGGGATCTGTGTGAGGACATCTGGCAAGGGAGAGGATCCGCATTCAGTCTTTGCTCTGGGAGTTACCAGCTGTGTAGACCTTGGGCATGTTCATTCCTGTCCCCGCTCCTCGATTTTCCAAATTTGTAAGTTATACCAGGCATGGTGGCACACATCTGTAATCTCAGATCCTTGGAGACTGAGTCAGGAGAGTTACAAGTTTGAGGTTGGCCTGGACTACGTGTTGAAACCCTGTCTCAAAAACAAAATTTGTGGGCTGGGGATTTGCTCAGTGGTTAGAGTGCTTGCCTAGCAAGCACAAGGCCCTGAGTTTGATCCCTGGTACCAAAAAAAAAAAAAATATATATATATATATATATAAATTGAGTACGATGATAATTCTAACATGTTTGTTCTGTGCTTTTTAGTTTTGTGGTATTTTAGACCCCCAGGAAAATTGCAGAATTTTATGAAGAATTGTATAAAAAGCTCGTATGTGTTCTGTGTGGAGTCCCTAGATAGCAACATTTTACCATGTTTGTTTTGCTTTATCCTTCTGTCTGTAATATTATTTTATTTTCAGAACAGTTGGAGAGCTGCAAAATTATGTCTTCACCTTCTAAAACTTAGTTGTGGACTTAGAGAGATTTCTTTTTTTTGCATTCCATGTATGACTTCAATTGAGGAAATTAACGTTGGTACAGTACAATCAGTTTTCTGTTTATTTTTGACACTACTGGAGATGGAACCCAGGTCTTGCACATGCTAGGCAAGTTCTCTATCACTGTGCTACATCCCTAGCCCTTTTTAAAATTTTATTTTGAGACAGGGTCTTGCTGGCCTTGAAATCGCCATCCTCCTGCCTCAGCCTCCCAAGCAGCTGGGGTTATAGGCGTGGACCACCACAAGTAGAATGAATCTTACTTGGATTTTGCCAGTAGTCTCAGCTCTGTCTTTCATGACAGAAGACACTGCATCTTTTAGCAGTCAGGTGGCAGCCCCTTCCCACTTTGGGTTTTCCTGAGTCTCTTGCTTCTCCTGGATTGACTGGAAAACTCATGAGCAGTTCCTCTGGTTGACTGGGAGTTTCTTCGTGAGTGGATTTGGTTAGGGTCTGGGCAAGCCTGCCTCGGAGCTGACGTGCTACTCTCAGTGCGCGGGAGGCCTGGTCAGGTTTTACATGGGAACACCCCTTGTCCTGGGGGAGCCGGGGGCCCACCTTTCTGTACACCCTACATGCAGGAGAGAATATTGCTGGGTCAGCCTGGCTGGTTCAGGGTGTGGGTGTGGCGAACAGCCTGGATTTCCCCCTTCCTGCAGATCTGGGCTTCAAGGACCTCACGCTACAGCCACGGGGGCCCCTGGAGCTGGCCCCTCCCAAGCCCGGGGCACCCCAGGAACTTGGAGGGGCGCAGCCCGATGGAGTGCCTGAGCCCCCACCGGTAAGCACCTGCATGCGTGCCCTGGCTCGGCTCTGCTTGCCTGCCTGCCCTGCCTGCCTCCCCGGCCCAGCCCTGCCCTCCCCGCTCACAGCCTCTGCCGCAGGTGGGCTGGCAGTGCCCTGGGTGCACCTTCATCAACAAGCCCACCCGGCCTGGCTGCGAGATGTGCTGCCGTGCACGGCCCGAGTCCTACCAAGTACCCGCCTCGTACCAGCCTGACGAGGAGGAGCGGGCACGCCTGGCTGGTGAGGAGGAGGCACTGCGACAGTACCAGCAGGTGGGTGGGGTCTGGGACGCTGCGCACTTCTCTCCTCGCTGCCTTGCTGTCACGGCCACGAGTGACCTTGCACCTGACTGTGGGCCCTGAGATCCTCCCTGGTTGTAATGCACATCCCAGACTTTTTACATGCTCTGCCCCTCGCCTTGATGCCCCCCCACCTCCTTGTCACAAGTGTCACAGGCTGTGACCTCCACACCCTTGCTGTGACCTTGGCTGCACCTCTGTTGAGACCTCACTGCTGTCTGCCCAGCTGTGGCCTCACCTCTGCACTCCCACCTCTCTGTGAGCCTGGCTCTTCACTGCTCCCTGGGGGCGACCAGGACGTTAGCCGCCCTCCGGTGGTGATACAGCCCTGCTCACGTGGATACCCAGCGCTGACCCAAAATATCCTCCCCTCAGAGGACACACAGACACACGCAGACACACACAAACACACACCTGCTTGCTTCCCTGCGACTCAGTGCAGGCCCTGCCTGACCTTCCCTGGCCCTCCACAACCTCGCTCTGCTCCTGGCTTTGCCCTTGAGCTTGACCAGGCCCCCCCCGGGCCCCCTACCTGCTTCCCATCATGGGTGTGAGCCCATTAGCCCTGCCTCCCCACGCGGACCCTCCCTGCCACCACAGCCGGTCACCTGGCTCCGGGGCCTGAGCACGCAGCTTCCTGGCCCCAGCCTGACCCCAGACCCTGACCGCCCACGGCCCCCACCCCTGTGCCCAGCGGAAGCAGCAGCAGCAGGAGGGGAACTACCTGCAGCACGTGCAGCTGGAGCAGAGGAGCCTGGTGCTGAACGCTGAGCCCGCCGAGTGCCCTGTGTGCTACTCGGTGCTGGCGCCCGGCGAGGCGGTGGTGCTGCGGGAGTGTCTGCACACCTTCTGCAGGTGCGGCCCCACCCCACCCTGCGCGCAGCAGGCCCGCGCGCTCCCTTCACGGATACCCGCAGAATCCGCAGAGGCAGGCCCTGTCCCTGTTTGCTGAGGAGGAGAGAGAGTCAGAGAGGCCAGGCAGCTCACCCGGGGTCACACAGCTCCGGAGGAGTTTGGGCGTGGACCTACGTGTTCGTGCCCAGGAGCCTCCACCCTGCGGAAGGATGCTGAGGCCCCAGCACTGCAGCCTACACCAGCCCGCCCTACTGGGAGACATCTCTCCCACCTAGCCTGCAGTCTCCTGTGGTGGCGCTGCCCCGGGGCTGGGAAATGTGTTCGTTCACCACCACTGACGCTGGAGCCAGCTGGCCTTCAGCCAAGAGCCGACTCCTGGAATAACCACTCACTGGCGGACCCTGTAGATTGTGTGAACTGCCAAGTAACAGTGGAGTCTGAGCTCTGCGGTAGCCAACGTCCCTAAGCAGGTGGCGCTGGAGCAGAGGCCGATAGGTCTTGCCTGGCATGCACTGACCTGTTAAGAGACCCAAGGTGGTCCCTCTGGGGTGGGGCGGGAGGGGGGAGGGTGTTGTGGGGGCGCTGGGAGGGTCTCAGAGACTCTTGTGAGCGGCACTGAGCGGTTTGGGTTTGTTCCCAATGGGGCGGGAGGCCCTGGGGAGGGCAGCAGCTGAGTGCTAGCTGAGTGCACAGTAGGGCCTGGTGGGGGTGGGGGCGGGGGCCGGGAGAGGGGTTCCTGGAGGTCCCAGGAGAGAGTGAAGGGGACCTGGACTGGAGCAGTGGACCAGCAAGGCCGACAGAACCAGGTTCCTTGGGGACAGACTGTGGAGGGTGTGGCTAAGCAAGGGCCCTGGGTCCCTCTGGAGCGGCATAGGCTGACCTTGCCCTCCCCTCCCCAGGGAGTGCCTGCAGGGCACCATCCGCAACAGCCAGGAGGCGGAGGTCTCCTGCCCCTTCATTGACGACACCTACTCGTGCCCGGGCAAGCTGCTGGAGAGGGAGATCCGGGCGGTAAGAAGCGCGAGGCTCAGACTGAAAGCAGCCACCAGGAGCCTCCCCAGCATGGGGTTTGGGGGTGTGGCTGAAACTTACTGGCTACTTTAACACCTTTGTGATGGAAAAGGGCAGAGTGGGTAAGAGTGGGGAGCGCTGGGCGTGTGGCCTGGACATGTGGCTGTTTCCTCATCTCCCTCAGGGCCACAGTTCGGTTTCTGTCTCAAGGGCTGCAAAGATGGCAGTAGAGGATGTGTGTGAAGATGGTAGAGTAGCTCAACACATGGAAAACCCTTGTGTCAGTTGGCTTCTGCTGTGTAACAAATCAGCCCTCACATAGTGGCTTGAAACAGCTTGTCTCAGGGATCTGGAAGTCAGTAATTCCTTCTGGACTGGGCTGGGCTCCTGGTCTCTTCGGGCCATGCTGCTCTCTTCTGGGCTTAGCAGTGGGTCACAGTGATGGCTGCTGTGGTCTCCTCTGGGATGACTGGGGCCTCTTTCTGCTTTGACCCACTCCAGGACCAACTGACATGGTGATGTTCTCAGGGCAGGAGCACTTTGCAAGTCTCTGGCCCATGTGCTGCCATCCCCTTGGCCAAAGCAGTTCACCTGCTCAGGCCAGAGTCCATGTGGGAGGGGACGTGAACAGCAGCCTAGCTCGGGCATCCCTACACATACACACCCTCTTGTGCTGCTGGTGAATGACCAGGTGCCTGCTGCCCTGACAGCTGGTGGCCTGAGCAAGTTCTTGTGCTTCTCCGAGCCTCCTTTTCCCCATCTGTTACTTGGATTCGTGGGCTGGATTCACGGAGTTAAGCTGCTGTGAAATGGCTTTCCTAGAATTGGGCATTGTAGGTTTCCAGGCCAAAACATGGAGGTGGGACAGAGGTGGCTGCCTCTGTGTTCTAGAAGGGAAAGCCCCACACACACAAACCCAAACCCAATTCTTCCCGTTACTCCGGCCTCTTTCCTGTGACCCTGCTAGGAGAAGGGAGAGGGAGGCCGATGGGGTTTTTGTCTGGTCAGTGGGCTTCTTAGCAGGGCAGCTCTGGGCAGCCAGGCCCCGGCACACTGAGTTATTCTCTTTGTCCTTAGCCCTCTACATCTTGTCCTGTATCCTTCAGTGTTTTGGGACAGACAGGATTTTCTTAAAAGGTCACTTTTGTTGATGTATACTCTACACAATAAAATGCGCCCATCGTAAGCATGCAGTTGGACGAGTTTTGCCAGATGTAGCTTGTAGCGCCACCGCCCAGTCAGGAGCAGATCGGAGGCTGCCCACCTGAGTCCGCGGGCTTCACTAGCTTTTGTAGCTTCGCTATGGAATCTTTCTGAAAACCACTGTAGATCTGTGGTGTTAAAACATGTATGCGCCTCTTCCCTTAGCAAGTCCGGTTTCTCAGTTTGTGACATTTCATGGGACGTTGTGCTGGGGCCTCTTCTTATATATGTGCAGTTCTGCAGGATGAGTCTGCAGAGGTGGGAGGGAACTGATGGCTCTGGCCAGTTGGGAATGGTGGGACTGTTACTGCCTGGTTGTTTGCTCAGAGTGGTGTATCAGGGATCCTGGTTTAACCACATCATCTGTGTCATTGCCACTTTTAATTTTTGTCCAATTTTATTATTGTGGTAAAATATATATAACATGAGATTTACCATTCTAATAACTTTTAAGCCACAGGTCTGTGGCATTGAATACACCCACACTGTTACGTTGTCATGTAGCCGCAACCAACCTCCATCTTCAGAGCTTTTTTTAGCCACCCTTCGCGTCCTTTAAACACTAGCGAGCTCATAGCACATTGCTGGGGACAGGGATGGAGTTTACCGCTCGGGGCTCCTGGGGGTGGGAGGGTAGCTATCTGTTGTCTCTGAACACTGAGCACCAAGAGTCCGGGCTCTTGGCAGCTCCTGCCCCCCGAAGATTACCAGCGCTTTCTGGACCTGAGTGTCTCCATCGCAGAGAACCGCAGCGCTTTCAGCTACCACTGCAAGACCCCGGACTGCAAGGGCTGGTGCTTCTTTGAGGATGATGTCAACGAGTTCACCTGCCCCGTGTGTTTCCACGTCAACTGCCTGCTCTGCAAGGTGGGGCTGGGGTCCGACCTACGGCTGCACGTAAGCAGGAGCCCAATTTGGTCCCAGAGTGGCCTTGACACCAGAGTGCATCCCAGATCTGCCCCTGCCGGAGCTCAACCCTACACTGGCCTGGCCCAGTACTGAGCACTAATCCCTGTTCCACACTGAGCCCTGGGCCTGCACTGAGCCCAGCTCTGGCCCAGTCACAGACTGAATCTTGGTTTGGTACTGAACCCTGACCCCATCCAAGTCCCCACCCCAGCCCAGATCCCGAACTGAGCCCAGGCTGCATACTGAGCACTGAGCCTAGATCCTGAACCAAGCTCCGTCCTGGTCTCAACTCCTATCTCCAAACCCAGATTGAGCCCTGCGTGATCCTTCTCAGGCCCGGCCCTGCCAGCATGACCTCAGACGTCTCCCAGGAAGGTGTGGGGTGGGCAGATAGGCCTGGAGGTGGGCATGGACCCCATCAACCCTGAGCACTGGGCTGTGACTGGTGAAACAGAGGCAGGGAGGGGTGCTGCAGACTGGGGAGGGGGGCTGTGGGGACGTCTGTGTCCATTAGGACTCAAATCAGGTAAGTAGATACTAACATGAGCCTCCTGAGGGCTCAGCTTCCACGCCCTGGCCTCCGTGTCCTGTGTGTGCAGAGGCATTC
Source organism: Hystrix cristata (assembly GCA_004026905.1). Classification (NCBI taxonomy): domain Eukaryota; kingdom Metazoa; phylum Chordata; class Mammalia; order Rodentia; family Hystricidae; genus Hystrix; species Hystrix cristata. Next base: position 10,028 of record PVJO010009371.1, read on the forward strand.
AAGCCCTGTGCTGACAGCTGCACTGCCCCAGCCCTCCCCGGCTTCTCAGGCCCTGTGAACCCCATCACCTTGCAGGCCATCCATGAGCGCATGAACTGCAAGGAGTATCAGGATGACCTGGTGCTGCGGGCTCAGAACGATGTGGCTGCCCGGCAGACCACAGAGATGCTGCAGGTGAGGCAGCATCGGGCCCAGGGCCTGCAGACTCAGCTCTGGGGGCTTTGGAGAAGGGCCTGAGTTTACGTACCCCCGAGTCTTGGGTCTTGGGCTTCCCTCTGTCCGCACTCCCATCCGGAGGAGGCCTTAGGGCAGGTGGTCAGGCGAGGAGCAGGGAGAGGGTCCGGATTGGAGGAGTGGTGGCTGCTCCTAGGAGAGGCCCAGGAGGGCGGCTGCATACCCGGAGCCCCCCAGGCGGCAGGGTGAGGGCCAGGAGCAGGGCGGGCTCCACACTGAGCCCCACCTGCCCCAGGTGATGCTGCGGCAGGGTGAGGCCATGCACTGCCCGCAGTGCCAGATCGTGGTGCAGAAGAAGGATGGCTGCGACTGGATCCGCTGCACTGTCTGCCACACCGAGATCTGCTGGGTCACCAAGGGCCCACGCTGGGGCCCCGGGGTGAGTGCTCCAGAAGTGGAGAGCTTCGGGATGGTGTGGGGTTTGCCCTGGGTGGGGGGCTTGTAACAACTGCTGCCAGGGGCCAAATCCAACCCCACACTTGTGTTTGTGCAGCTCATGAGGTAGCACAGTACAGTGTACCCCTGTGAGGTTGCAGTTCAGAGTTCAAGGCCTCGGTTGTTAGCAGATTTTTTCTTAGAACCTAACTAATAATTGTTCTAGGAAACCCCCACAATTTCATGGAAACCACAGATATCTCCACAATTGTTTTTTTGGCAAAGGTTTGCAAGTAGCCAATCCAAGAGTGTTATTCAGTTCTCCTTGCTGCTGATTGGCTGCTGCCCGCCTCTGCAGATGCAGCGGCATTCCCGCATCGTAACAGGTCGCGAGTGTTCTGGGTTTTGTCCTTAAAGCCCTAAGGGTGAAGCATGGTGGCACGCACACCTGTAGCCTGTAATCCCAGCACTTGGGAGCCTGAGGCAGGAGGATTGTCCATGAGTTCAAGGCCAGCCTACATAGTGAGACCCTGTCTGGAAAAAAAAAAAAAAGGCCCTGAGATGCCACCACAACACCCTGCACCCTCTAAGGCTTTATTAGTACAGTATTTTATTACATTTAATTACATAATTGTGGGAGACATACTACATTTAGGGTTTAAACTATAAAAATAGGCATTTTTCTGACCATATCTGAAATTCACAGTTTTTGACAATTCGTGGGTTCTCTAGGAATGTAACTCCCGTGAATTTCAGGGGTCCACTGTTACTTGTTTATATCTTTTCCCCCTGGTATGAGGATGGAACTCAGGACCACCCTATCATTGAGCTACATCGCCAGCCTTTTTTTTTTTTTTTAATTTTGAGACCAGTTCTCACTGAGTCGCCGAGGCTGGCCTGCAGTGTAAGATCCTCCTGTTTGAGCTTGCTGAGTAGCTGGAATTTTACCCCTGTGCCAGCACACTAGGCTCCATTTACATCTTTAAATGGTTTAAAAAGTATCAAAAGCGCTGGGAGAATAGTTGAGTGATAAGGCCTTACCTGGTGTGCATAAGGTCCCGGGTTCATCCCCAGCACTACAAATATGGGTCAGAAGACCCTAGTATTTCAGGACAAATGAGAGTGATGTGGTGTCTCACTTGTGTCTCTAAATCCATTTCTCTCGGGGCTGTGTGCTTGCTCACCACCTGGCCCTGGCTTCGTGTGAGGCCCCTCTGAGAGAAAGGACAACATAAAGGCTCAGTGTGGAGTTGGAGGTGGACCCATGCCCAGCTCTGGCGCATAATGGTTACCTCGCAGCCTCAGTTTTTCCCTCTGTGAGATGGGTATGACAGTGGTACCTGTCTCAGGCATGTTGTCAGAATCGAATGAAAAGGTGTAGGCGAAGTACGCATCAGATCAGAGTTCCTGTTGGCGTGGTGAGCACTCGCAGATGGCAGCTGTCCTTATCTGGGGTGAGTTCTTGGACTGGGGGCTCATGTCACAGGCAGGTGGACTTGGAGACAGATATGTGTGCAGCAGGAGCGGACGTGCTGATGCGGTTCACTGCACCAGCTCCTCCCCTGCTCAGGCCTGGGGCAGGTGCAGGGACACTGCAGAGCCCGGGAGAGGCCTCCTGACTGCCTTCCGGCTGGCCAAAGCCAAGGACGCTGATCTTGTTAGGAGGACCTTAGAGGCCACAGCAGTGTTGGGGCCGATAGAATGACACAGGGGCAGTCTCTCCTCACCATCCTGATGTCCTCTTCTCCTCCTCTCTTCCTCTAGGGCCCAGGGGACACCAGCGGGGGCTGCCGCTGCCGAGTGAATGGGATTCCTTGCCACCCAAGCTGTCAGAACTGCCACTGAGCTGAAGATGGCTGCTCCCCCCACATTCATAGGCAGTAGTGGGCAGGGCTGGGCTTGGGGCATCCGCTCTGGTTTCTGGCCTGTGAGACACCCTGTGCTTGGCCGAGGCTGAACCCCCCCGCCCCCCACTGTGCGGTGGCCTGCCTGCACCAGGTGTTCAGGGCCTCTGTCTGCACCTGCAGTTGTCCCAGATCACATCTGCTCCGGTGCCTTTGCCCTTCCCCTGGGGCTTGCTGGCCAGACTTCTCTGTGGCTCGCACCTCTACTGGCACCTACCTTGCGACTACACTCCAGACCCTGCTCGCCCGCTGCCCCTTGCGCACAGCAGCTCACCGCACAGCTTCCCCATCTGCTCCGGGGGCGACTGCTGTCTCGCCGTCAGAGGCCTGGAGCGCCTCGTTGCTGCTGTGGCCCAGCTCCGAGGGCGGGAGACGGGGCTTTGTGAGAGCACAGCCCACTAGGTCTGGTACTGTCCTTTCTCACCTGTGTGAGAAAATTAAAATGGTTTCCAGGAAGGGCTGCGTGTGATGACTTGGGAGGGTGTGAATGTCACAGGCTGGGAGTGTACACAGGCCGCCCCGAGCTCTCTGGAATGGCATCGGGCAGTTAGCCCACAGGCAGTCTGCAGCGGGCCCCAGTACGGCTGGGCTCAGGAGGGTGTGGGGGCCGCAGTGAGAAACCAGTCGGAAAGTCTCGCTGTCCTGTTACCTTTGACCTCTCAGTGGGCACCAGGGGTGGGGAGCAGAGATGAGTCAGGAACAGATGAAGCTGCTGCAATTGAGGGGTGAAGTCTATCCTGGTTTTCAAGATGGCAAAGTACCTGTGCCCACTCTGCTGGTGAAGAGACTGAAAAACAGGCCTGAAATGTCCGTCCTGTGCAGTAGCCCCCCTGCAGCCCTGCCCCTGCTGAGACCTGGCATCTGATGCCCAGCAGAGTCTGCACGGCAGTGTGATTGTGGCAGGCAGAGGTGCCTCTGCTGTCAAGGTCATCTCTGGGCTCTGGATACCAGGGTGTGGGGTGTGTGTTCGGGGTCAAGTTCGTAGGCAGACAGCAGAGAACATGTGAGTGGAGCGAGCGCCTTCGTTCCCTGCCACTGCTGCCCCCCCATCCCCCGGGGTCTCCTCAGACCTGACCGCAGGCCTGCTGCGCTTCACTGTCCCTGCAGCCCCCACCCGCTCTGGTCAGCTGCTGTTTTTACATTGCCCGTGTTCCCCTCGGCCTTGTGCATCCTGTGGGGTTTTTGACACCACGTGGGGATCTAGTAACTCAATTCCAAAACTACCTGTAGTTCACAGCAGTTCCACAAGTTAGCTCACTTTGAAGGACTGCTGATCAGATGCCAGTTGCAGGTGGGTGCCCAAGGTGCCCACACTACTGCCTGGCCAAGAACAAATTTCAGGGGCTCCTATGACTCCAGCCCTCAGGCTGTCGCTTGCTGGAATGAACGGACTCAGGAATGCTGGACTTGGGGTTACCAGGTACTACGTGGGCTAAGTGCAGGCACTTGCTGATGTGGCGCATACCTGTAGTCCCAGCCCTTGAGAAGCTGAAGCAGGACAGTGCTAGTTCAAGGTCAGCCTGAGCTACATAGCAAGACAAGTCAAACAAACAAAAGACAAACCTGTATCTTCCACGCCTTGTTTTTTTCAAGCATTTTAGGACTTGTATGCCAGGAACCTGGGACAAAGACCAAGCTTTCTTCCCATGCCACACATACCTGTCTTTCAGTTCCCCAGTTACCAAACTTCTGCTTGTTCTTTTCAGTCAACTCCAATGAAGCTGCCCCTGACTGGCACTCACACTGCTCTCCAGCGCATCCTCTGGGAACTGCAGAGGGCAGCCCTGGCCGCCCTGTGTACTCCACAGCTGGCAGAGCAAAGGACAGCATGGGCTGGTGGCTTCTGGTAGTGGGACACAAGGAGCCAAGGTGTGGCAGCTCCACCTTGGGCCTTCCCATCTTTCTTCTGGGCCAGGGAAATATTAATGTCACTTCCTGACTCCCACAAGGACCCTCGCTGGTGAAGGTGACAGACACACGGCACTATGGTGCACTGCTACTGCCTAGCACACTGGAAAGGGTGGCAAGCACAGCTCAGTGCTGCTCTGTGCAGGGAAAGCCCAAGGACAGGAAGCTGCATTCCCAGCAGGTTCTGATTTGAGTTCCAAAACTGGACGCCTGCACAGCCCAGGGGAGACTGCACACACGCTGTATAGCTGTGGCGGTGCCCATGGCAACCAGAGTGTGCAGGCCACGCTTCCTCCAGGAGGCAGGAAGCAGGCTGCAGGTCATGCCCAGATCTGGTGTATGGGCCTGAGGCTGGGGGGACTGTGAGAGCATCGTGACCAGAGGGCTGAGGCCTGAGTCCATTCCCGAAGTGGTAGGCACAGGCAGAAAGACGTGATTCGTAACCACATATGGCTGTTTATTTCATACAGGGCTCTGTACAAAATATTTACACATATTCTTAATAGAATAAGTAAATCACCTGAAGGTAAATGGATGCTTTCTTCTTAGTGGCAGAGAATACTGGTGTGAGCAAAGCCTCCACGTGAATTTTCTCCTTAGGCCCCAGCACAAGCAAATGTCGCTTGCTTCCGGAGTCCAAGGTGTTGCAGCCCGGGCCCCTGCTCACATGCACCTCCCCGTCTCCTGCCCGGATTCCTTCAGGTTTACAGGCAGGCTCAAGGGCCTGTGGTGGAGAAGCAGACGCTGCGTCCTTTGTAGAGACAAGAGGACAAACTTGCTGGAGAAGACTGGGTGCATCTGCCACCTTATCACCTCTTGATCCTGGGAGAATTTTCTGTTATCCTGATGACTGCCACTGAGTTAATCCACCCAGGTCACACTCCCCTCAGGTGGGGCTCCTGCTGTGACGGCCACCGTGAGCTTGTCTGGGTTTAAAGTGCTTAGTGTAACAGCGCAGACACTGCTGCCGAACAGCCTGGCCACCCGCCTTGTACATGGCATGTGGGGCGCAGGGGTGGAGTGCTTCTAGCATGTCCACTTCGAGAGGTTGCCTGCCAGAGAGAACAGTGCCAGAAAGATGCGAAGGATGAAAGTACGTGGCTGCTTTATATTACACACTCCAATTCTTTAAAGCAGCAAAGGCACTTTTTATTTTCGAGCCAAAGTTAATGTAAAACCAACCTGGCTTTGCTTACAGGAAAGCTGTCCCAGGACTGAGACTTCCCCTCGCTCCCAAGGCCCGCGGGGTCCTCGGAGAAGCCCGGGGCAAGGCCCCCGTTGCAGGTACCTGCCGCACTCTTCAGGCTGTGCTCAGTCCCTTTCTGGGGCTGGCAAGTTTCCACTGACATTTCCAACAAGGCAGAGAGACAAGCCATTGAGACAAATCAAACCAAGACAATGCCAAGGTAGAGCGGGGCCTAGCTGCGAGAAGGGAGATCTGTGGCAAACAGGAAGGAAGGGAGGGTGGTGAGGAGGTGGGCACTTTGGAAGTGTGGGGCCGTTTACAAACAGCAACTCCAGTGAACGTGAAATGTTAAAGAGCTGAGTAGAAAATAAACTTCAAGATCTTAGAAGCTTATCCTTCTGATGAGGACCATTTTTTCCATGAAAGAACTATTAAAGTGAGAGTACCTTATGTATTAGGTATATATGATTCTAAAAATAGTAATAAAAGTATCTTCTATAAATAATTTCTCTTGTACAAGAGAATGGGGGCAGGGCTGGAAGGCAGGGAAGCCAGTCTAGGAATATTCCTTCCTGCTGTTCTGGAAATGCCCACCGATTTCCAGGCTGACGCTAGGTAGGATTTAGCCAGTAATTAGTTCCTGACTATTCCTGACCAGCTAACTGAGATGCTCCCAGGCTGGAGTCCTCTGCCCTCTCACTTTCACTCTGAGGCCCAACTTCTTCATCAGTGGTGCCTTCGTCCTGTGGGCAGCCCAAGTCTAGGCCCAGAGGCTCCCCAGCAGTTGGGAGCTAAAGAACCCACATCTTCCAACAGGCGGGGTGCAGCAGAGCATGCGCTTGGGCTCTGCTGCTGTCCCCAAGCCGAGGCCAACCCAGACAGGCAGGAAAGGGTGGCAGGAATAGAACACCCTTAGTTAACACCCTTTTAATCAAGGAAATTCCTTCCTCAGTCCTTCCACGGGAGGGCATGGCCTGGATGCACCGTGAGCAGAAGTGGCCCAATGGCTGAATTCAGGGGAAGAGCTGCAGCTGGAACTTCGGGGCCCACTCCAGGGCATTCTTCACCACCGCCAACGCAGCTGCTCCGAGTGCCACCGTCAGCCCCATCACTGCCAGTTTCACAAAGCGGTTGGTTCTCGGTTTGGTCAGGACATCCTTTGTTCGAGCCTCTGGCCACAGAAGTCCGCGAAACCGCTGCCGCAGCACCATGTCTGGCCTCTGCTGGGCTGACACCAGCTCAAAGTCTTTGAACGTAGAGGCTGCCGTTCTGTGGGGAGGGAGAGAGAGGCAGCTCAATGTGAGAGAGAAGAGAAGGCGCAGATGCCCCCGCAAAGAGGCTGAGGGTAGGCCATCTACCCTCAAGCCTTCTTCTCCAGAAAGACCCAGACCTGAGGTCTCTGGAATTAGGGCCCGGCCCGCTGCCCACCACACGAGCCTCCCCTCATGCTGCTCGTTCACACGCCTCGGACCCACTCACCTTTCGGCCTGCTGCTGGGCAGCTGCCTCTCGGGTGAGCTCAGAAGGGGGGAACTGAACAAAGAGATCCCCTGCCCTGCTGATCAGTGTCTCATAGGGCAAGTCCTGAGGGATCTGGGACAACAGGTGGTGGACCGAGGCCATGTCACAGTCACAGTCCAGGACTTCCTGCTCACGGTATAACACAATCTGTGGGGAGTAAGACCCTGCATCAGAGACCAGATGCACAAACTCGGCCTCTTCTGGGGAAGACAGGAAGAAGCCTAAAAGTCCAGCAAACTTGTGTCCCTCTGGGAAGAACAAGGGACATACTCCCAGTGCTGTGCCAATTGGGCTGGCCTTTTCTGCTAAGGGCAGACCCCCACCCTGATGGGAAAGGCATTTGTCTGCTCAAATAAATGAAGGAGACTCTTAGGAAGAAAAGGAGAGATTCCTGAGACATTCTGGGAGCTCAGGCATAGCACAGTTCAAAACAGGAGAGAAGGGTCCTGCTCCCTTTAAATAAACAGGGGGTTGGGAATTTAGCTCAAGTGCTAGAGCACCTGCCCAGCAAGTGCAAGGCCCTGAGTTCGATCCCCAGCACCAAAAAACAAAACAAAACAAAACAAAAAACATCTAAATATCTTCTTTCTGACTGCTGGTCACAAATCCAGAGATGCAGAAGGGCCCTGTGAAGACCGTCCCGGGTCCCCACCTCCATGCCACTCAGATCTTCTGATAACTGAAGCTCCCACCACTGCCACAGCCACCCCACTTTCCTGGGCTAGCACCCATCTCCCTTCTGATATCTGGCACGGGTGCGTGCCGTGCACAATGTGCACAGGGGAGCACAGCTCTAGGCGGCGTCAGCAGGATGCTGGCTCTCCGTAATGCATGCCGGCACTTCAAGGTCTGAAGCCTCACAGTAAAGAAATCTATTTAAACAGCATTTCCCAACACTATTTTTCCATAATATTCCCATTAACACTGCACAGACAGAACTTTGGAAATGTTTTCATAACCACCAGGCTCCCCTTCAAGAAGACTGCGCTGAAAGGGTGATGGTAAGTCTAGTTGCCCGCTCATGGCCTGTACCTACCACGGCCGCGAAATAAATGGGCATCAGCGGGTGACATGCCAGGAAGAAGTCGTATAACCGCACCACGTGCCTGAAGTCAGATAGGACGTGCCCAAACCAGGTGATGAGCCAGCTGAGGGCAAAGATGGTCCCCACCTCAGCACTAGGAGTGAAAGAAAGCTGGATGTTAGGTTCCCCGCCAAGTTGCCCCTTCCCCCTTCTCCGCGTCTTGGGCCAGAAGCCTGGTGAGAAAGAAGCATTTGGGAAATCCACTTTCTGGAAAATCTGGCCACCTAGGAACTTAGCATCTCACAAAATACAGTCTGTTTTTTTTTTTTTTTAATCCAAAGAAAATATTTTATTCAAGTTCCCCAAACAAATGAATTATTTTGAGTTTCAAGAAAAAAGGCCAAGTTAAAATATGAACAGAAGTGGGAGCTGAAATCAGTGTGTACTTTCTCATCAAACATCTGTTGCATGTGGCATTTCCGGGTTTTTCAGGGTCCACCAGGCCAAACCATTCGCTGCTTTACTTTTCCCCTTCTTCTCCCTCATTTCGCCTTCAGCCTTTTTTTTTTTCCTCTGCCTCTGGTTCATAATGGGTATTGTCCATTCTGGTCTAGACGTCTTTTTGTTTCTCTTAAGCTCAGTCTCCATTTTCATGTTTTCTTTTTCATCATCGTTTGCACACATTCCATTTTCTCTTGACACTGTTTGGGTACCACCACAGCTGCTATTTCTTGCACATCTTTCCCTAAAACATCACCGTCTACTTTGAGAATACTTTTATGTCTGCTGAGCTCCTTTGGGGCATTCTTTTTTCTCTTTCTTCTTTCCCACTTACTCCGTAAACTTTTGGCCATGTTTTACCTGAGAAACTTACGAGCATGCTACCACAAATTGAACACCAAAATACAGTCTTTAAAATGTGCCATGACACTAATTCCAGAACAGTGTCCTGGCTGCCTTATCTCCTAGAGCTCAACAGATGTCAACTGTGAAAATAAGAAGGCTGTTCCCAGAGAAGTCTTCCATGGCGGCTTTCCTTCTGAGCCACTTGCCCTTGTCAGGGCGCAGGCACATATTCTCAGGCACGAAACACCACTGCGTTAATTTTTTAGTTAACATGACAGCCTGAACTATCTTAAAACACAGTCATTATTTAAATTAAAAAACTATGACATACGCAAAGAAATATTTCTTCTCCTTGATATTCGGGAGTAAGACTAGCCACAGATGTCCTGATGGCCTCATCCTCTTCTCCTCCTGGTCCCTGAGTATGCTGTATTCTCTAGAGCAAGAGCCTCGGAGCCTCATTTTCTCCCCTCTGCCCACCAGATAAAAGTCTCTAAGGCACAAGCCATATCGTCTTCATATCCCCAAAAGGGTACAATATCCAGAAAGTGCTCCAAGATCTTGCAGAGAACTCAAGTGACTGGAAAGGGTAACTCGGGAGAACTTAACGTTCCTCAACACAAGATGGCGAGGAAACCAAGTAAGATCTGTGAAGGACGAATGAGTTAGGAGGGAGACTACAGTATAGCCGTGCGTGCGAGCGAGCGAGCGAGCGAGCGAGCGAGAGAGAGAACACAAACGCCTACACACCTCTGCATGAAGTCATGGAGTTCTGGATTCACCTGGTCAATGATGGGCATCAGGTAGTTTAATATGTGCTTGGTGTTGTCCATTGTAGAATCCATGAAATCCCTAGAGGGAGATAATTCAGCGAGCTTGGTTAGGTCAAACGCTAGAGCTCAAGGCCGGGGGGGGCAGAGTGGGCTCACACCTCTGAAGAAACTGCCTAGAAGCTGGGCCGAGGAGTTCTCCTAGGGGCTGGAGGAGTGACACCCATCCTCTCAGTCCCCCTGCACAGGTACCTGAGGTGGTGGGTAGATAATTTTTCTACCAGGGATGTTGCCAGCTTCTCGCCTACCACCAGCAGAAAGGTGACCACGATGTCATGGTAGCCCTGGTAGTAGTGCAGCTGAGGGTTGCGCTCCAAGATGAGCAGGATAATGTCGATTAGCTCTTCCTGGAGCCCTTCCCTCTGTTCATCCGGCATGCCTGGGGAGAGGAAGCAGGGAATGGAGTAAGTGGCCTTATGAAAGGAAGGTCAGCGACAGAGTGTCAGAAATGGTGTCCAGTGAAATGAATTAGGAGCAAGTGGGTAACACCTGTCAAGATCCATGTACTGCTATTAGCAGCTGGCACAGAGCAAAGAGCCACAACCATCACCCTTATAGCCTTGGGGGAACCTAGAGACGCCACTTCAACCAAGCCATGACAGTGAGTGTCACTGACCACGGGACATGGGACAGCACGTACTTCCTGAGGTGACATGCTGACAGGGACTCTGTCGGACGCCAGTGGAACTCCTGTCAGCGGTGCATGAACCTGAATCCGCTGTGAGGAAGCACCAGAGCAACCCAAAGTACGGGAAATTCGACAAAATAACTAGCCTGGCACGAAATACAAACGAACTGTTCCAGATCACAAGAGGCTAAAGAGATATGAGGAATGGGAAATGCAGGAATTTCAATTTCTTTTTTTCTATAATGGGCATTACTAGGACAGTGAAATCTCAATAAAATCTGTGTGTTAGAAAATGGTACTTTTCAGTGCTGTCACCGATTTTGGTAAGTGCACTGTAATTACACAGCGCTTTATTTTAGAACTATATCCTGAAATATTTCGAGTCAGAGGGCAACATGTTTGCAATTTTAAGTGGCTCAGAAAAAGGTTTATATGTCTGTAAGGAGAAGGAAGGAAAGCAGAGGGGTAGTATAACCATGTGACAAAATGTGAACAAGGAAATCTAGGTGAAAGGTAGCTGGGGAATTCTCTGTCCTACTTTTGCAACTTTTTGGAATGAAATTATAATTTAAAAATTGGGGGCTGGGGATTTAGCTAGGTGGTAGAGCGCCTCCCTAGCAAGCACAAGGCCCTGAGTTTGATCCCTAGCACCCCACCCTGTCCCCCAAATTAAAAAGTTTATGTTCCCTTCTAAACTAAACTAAATATTCCAGGAAGCACTGATCTCCTCAGTCCACGGCGTCCTGCCCTGGTCGGCATGGCTCACCTTCTCTCCCTAAGCCCGCATCCGACAAGGCAAAGGGCACCAAGACCGTGAGCGGTGGGTGCGCCTGTCAGGTCTGAGGCCTGCCCCTCCCGGCCCCCCTGCAGCTGGGGACTCAAGGCTCAGCTGAGGGAGCTAAACACTGCGACAGCCGGGGAGACTGAAGCTGGTGGCTGCAAAGCTACATCATCTCTGTTCCAGTTGCTCTGCTGCAGTCTTGGAAAATCCTGTTCTGGCTGGGATGCGAGCTGGAAAGACCTCAGTGGGAAGCATGTGGTCTTTACTGCTCAGCAGAGTCTGCCTAAGCCAACTCAAAAAAGCCACATGAAAAACAAGCAAGGTGTCCTGGGCGCCACACGCTGACAGCTGTGCGTGCCACGACCTCGGAGGACTCGATCCTCCTCAGTGAGGCTGCAGGCAGGAGACTCCACGAGAGACCGGCGGGCGGCTGCTGTGAAGGGTCCTGTGGACACGGCGCGCAGAACAGGCGGAACACACGGCTGAAACTCTGCTGCCGTTACGAAGCTCATGGGCTCACGGGCAAGGCTGTCTTGAATCCTCAGAGTTTGAGTTTAAATAAAAATGGCTAAAGTATCATTCGTGGTTAAAGAAAAGATAACGCCAAACCTTGCCTTGTGCACTGCTTCAGAATGGCACGGAGCCCGGTTTTCCCACGCTGCAAGCTGAGCTTTGGCAGTTACAGAGAACAAAGTAAGCGCCAGATACACTGACGACAAGGCTCAGGGTCGGAGTGGGGCCCCTCCTGCCCGTATTTACCTCACCCTTTCAAACAGTTTGTGGATGACAAAACGAAACAGACCAAGCAGTACGGGGAGGTAAAGTAAACCGAGTAGTGGGAGTAAACATTAAACCCTGTTTGGATTTCCAGTGTAAGAGCCGTCAGTGAAACAGAGGAGGAGGCATGAAGGAAGAACACAAGACTACGAGGAGAGTTCAGCCTGCAGGAAGAATACCCGACACTGACGCGATGCAAACGGAAGCAGAATGAGGGGTTCAGAGGAGCGCAGGCTACCCGGGGAAAGGGGTGGGCATCTGTCCTGTGTGGCCTCATGCTGAAGAGCAGGGCCGGTGGGGAGACTCGGCCACCGGCACACAGCTCATCAAAACCGAACCAGACATGGTGGCGCACATCTGCAATTCCAGCATTTAGAAGGCTGAGGCAGGAGGAATTTGAGTAGAGGCCAGCCTGGACAACAGCAAGTTCAAGGCCTAGATTCCACAGTAAGACCGTCTCAAAAATTTTTTTACAAATTATAAATGAAGTTGCCAGGCTACTGGCTACAGGGGAGTCACAAGTGCCACCCCAGGGAACAAGGACACACGCAGGCAAGAAGGCCTGTAACAGACGAATCCAGGCAGGGCTTGGTTTCAGATGACAGAAGCCGCAAGGTTAGAGGCTCTTGTCCCCTCAGCGATTCTCCTCCTCACAGACCTCAGGTGGAATCGCCAGAGGAAACGAAACAGATTCCAAACATGAGGTCTGTTTCCCAGTTGCCTTCATTGTGCCAAAGAAAACAACTTCTCTTCCTCCCTGGGAAGGAGCAGGTCGTTTTAGGAACAGACTCTGTAAAGACGCAGGGCACGAGCCTGCCCTCCAGTCCAAGGAACCAAAACACGTTTATGTTAAGACAGCACTGTTCATAAATCTAACTGAATGAAGACACTAACAAACAGTTCTTGTTAGTGCCCAATTCCAAGCTAACAGCACTCTGGAGCTACTCATGTCTCCAACAATCTGCCTGAAGGCCTTTCTATGGCATGAAAGAAAAATAAAGACTGAAACTTCTCCTCCTTAGGTCAAGAGCAATTATTTTAGGCTCTAGCTTTCCAATTATTTTAGGCTCAGCAGACACAGCAGGAAACGTGCCTGAGTCCTGTGTGTTAGGTCACTCTGGGTGCTGGGATGGAAACTCCTTGGGACCGGTGAGCACCCAGACAAGAAGGCAAGCGCAAGGGGACAGAAAGGTTCAATCCAAATGTGGCAAGAGTGGAGCGCTTCTCACCAGGGGGGAAGCGCCGTAGGGACCGCCTGACATCCAGCAGCACTTGTTGGTAGTCCTTGCTCACCTGCCGTAGGTCCTTTCCTATTGGAGGAAGAGGAACGTATTACTGCAAGAACATCTACAAGGCCAGACAGAAGCAAAACATTCTAAAGCCAGGGGTAGTGGAGCTAGCCTGTAGTCCCAGCACTGGGGAAGCTGAGTCAGGATCGCCGTGGGTTGGAGGCCAGCCTCGTCTACACAGTGAGTTCAAGACCAGCCTGCACTACAAAACGAGACCCTGTCTCAACAAACACAAACAAACAAGCAAAACAGGGGTTGGGGATTTAGCTCAAGTGGTGGAGCACTTGCCTAGCATGTGCAAGGGCCTGAGTTTGATCCCCAGCACCACCCCTACAAAAGCAAAACATTCTAGGGTATCAAGGGCCTGGGGGCACACACCAGTTTATTCCTGAAAAGGATGTGACTCGAGGTACATTTGGGAAGGAATCCGTGTTTTAGTTCAAAACACATACTGTTTCATGCAAGTCATGAAGACCATCAGAAGAGGGCCACAGGCTGTCTCAGCAGCGGGACAGCAGGGAGAGAGGGCAGCAGACGGGTCAGGAGGCTCGGGCCTGCTGGGGCTGCCCTGTGCATCACTGGGGACCTGCCCACATTTCTAAGTGAGGATACTCCCCTCTCTAAGCACCTCTCAGGTTACCATGACTACATAAAATCATGGCCATGGAAACCACAGACCCTTGTGCAGATGAACTTCTGTAACACTGTAGGAGCCCTGAGCTCTTCAAAAAGAATAAAGCGAGATAAAGAAAAATCTAGCCAGGCATTGGTGTGCACGTCTGTAATCCCAGCATCGAAGCAGGAGGATTGTAAATTCGAGTCCCACCTGGGCAACTCAGCGAAACCCTGTCTGAAAAAAAGAAGGGCGGGGGATGTAGCTCAGTGGCAGAGCGCCCCTGGTTTCAATCCCCAGTACCACACACAGACACACACAGACAGACACACACACATGCAGGCACATTTTAATACTGCTTGGCCCTGAAATCCTAAAACTGAGATGCCACCGATGGCAGACAGAACTTGCGGTCGGGGCAGAAGCCTGATACGGCAGGAGAGTGAGGAGGCTGCCTCATGGTGTGCAGGTGTACATTTCCCTCAGCCCAAGCCAAGGTGAGGAAAGAAGCGTCCCTTTCCCTCCCAACCCAGGCAAAAAGCTCTCAAAGCAGCCTGTGCGGTCTTTCTCACACAGACTTGGTCTTGTCAGGAGGCGCGGGAAGCATGGGGTCTGACCGAACATCATCTCAGGACTGAGTGTGTGGATACGGCAGCGCCTGTGCCTTCCAATGAGAAGCGGACCGCTCTAGGCGGCCATTCTGAGATAACAGAAGTAGGAGCTCAGCACCTCCTCAGCTGAACCATGATGCTGTGAGCCTTTCAGGGCAGAGTCATCATCTCCCGAGCCGGCGCACAGCAGCAGCATAACTAACATTTGCCAAATGAAAGAAAAACATCCCTGCTTGCCTTCCAAGCATAAGGCCCTGAGTTCGATCCCCAACACCAAAAAAAAAAAAAAAAAAAAGGAAAGAAAAACATCCCGAGCACCTGGCATTTTGTCACAACAGCATCAAAGCAATGAAATGAATGAATCGAGTAGATGGACAGCAAAGCACACTCACTGTCCACTGTACTTCTTTTGTATTTTGAATTGCATTCTAGGGAATCCCTTCTGTACATGGCCCTGCAAGTCAGTTACAGAATAGCTTTTTGCACAATCACAGAAGTTAAAGCATTTTTCAAGACAGAGTCTTGCTAGATTGCCCAGGCCAGCCTCAAATTGGTGATGATCTTCCTGCCTCAGCTTCTCAAACTGCTGGGATTACAGGCACGCTCCACTGCGCCCCACTGCGCCCCACTGCGCCCAGCAATTACTGAATTTCTTTGTTTCTCAAAATGTAATCCCTCTGCATGAGAATTAGCTGGGTGCTTAGTAAAACACAGATTCCTACAGCCCACCTCCAACTGAGTGGAATCTGAACTGGAACAGGCTTTTCTTTTCTTTCTTTTTTTGGGGGGTGCTGGAGATAGAATTCAGGGCCTATGAACGCCCTTCCACTGAGCTAAATCCGCAGCCCCAAGGGAACGAGCATTTTTAACAGACTCCCTTTCTCAGCCAATTTTTTTTTAAATGTTGTTATGCTAGATACAATTATTAAATTTTCAACAGTTTTTTTTTTTTGGTGCTGGCGATTGAACTCAGGGCCTTGCACTGGCTAGGCAAGCACTCTAACCACTGAACAAATCCCCAGCCCTTTTCTCAGCCAGTATTTTAATCTCTAATAAAAGCTTACTCCAGGTATAAATAAAATTCTACTTAACAGTCATTGGGCCTTATTTTCTGAGTGAGCGCTAGTATTTCAATGTACTTTCATTTGGTTCAGAATGAGCACAAAAATCAAGCATCCTAGAATTCTTTTCTCGGACTCCCAGACAAGCTCCCTCCCGGGGCCGCACACTGCATTACCTGGTACAGGTGGTGGGTCACTGGTGTTGACATTGAGGAGCTTGGGCCACACTTTCCGCCTGATCTCATCGGTCAGGAGTCCTCCTTCACTAATAGCCATGCGTCTGAGGGCAGCCACGTCAGCGGGATCACTGTTCAGAGCCTGGTATATCTCTGCCACTTTCTTTTTCCTTTTGGTGTTGAAATCTGCAAAAAAAAAACAACCACACACACACAAAACCACAGCATGTGGGGCTTCGGGATTTAGCTCAGTGGTACAGCGCTTGCTAGCAAGTGCAAGGTCCCAAGTTCAATCCCCAGCACCGTCCCCCCCAAAACCCAAAAAACCAAAACAAAACACAGCATGTGGGGAGCATCAGCTCCACACCAGCGTGTGTAGTTTCTGTGCAGGGCTCCATCTCCTTATTTGGTTTGAGGGGAGGGAGGCAACTTCTCTGACACAGACTGGCCCTAGACTATGAGCTGGCAGAGAGCGGCTCGGCCAGAGGCAGCATTAACCGACCCAGCGTGCTGAATCTCGCTGACGGGCAAGGAATACTCATCGGAGAATCTGGTTCAAGCTGGCTACTTTTAAAGAGACGATCTTCAAATAAATAAATAAATTAAAAAGATGATCTTTTCCCATAGGTTCAGACCAAAAATGATATGAGCAGCATACATTTTTAAAGAAAAAAAAAAGAGGCGGTTGAAAAAAAAGGTGTGTTAAAAAAAGTGGGGGGACGTGTTAACATCAGACAGATGGTTCAGATCCTGGCCTGGCAACTTTTCAGCTCTATAACTTTGGCCACCTCACCTTTTGGCTCTCTGGGTTGACATTTTCCTGTCAGGACAGTCACCCCGGTACACAATTCATACTGACCAAATGTGAATTCCCCTCAATCTGAAACAGCAGATTTTAAAAAAAATCAATATACATGGGTTGGGCGTGGTGACACATGCCTATAATCCCAGCACTCAGGAGGCTGAGGCAGGAGGATCATGTGAGTTCAAGGCCAACCTGGACTACAAAGTGAGTTCAAGGCCAGTCTGAATTACAGAGTGAGACCCTGTCTCAAAAAACTAAAAAACAAATAAACAAAACAAAAGAAAAGCCTCCCCTGAAATCAACATACATATATTTAAGTGGCACATAATATGTAAAACACTATGGAGATACCGTGTAAGTAACAAATAAGAAATGACAATTATAATAAACGTTCAGTAAATCCAGGCATATCTAGCAGTTACTGCCAATGATTTCCTGTTCTCTCTCAACACCCAAACTGTATAGAGCATATAAATCTCGATCTTCCTCTCCCCCCAAAAAAATCTCAATCTGAGAACTTTCCCTTATTGTTTATATAGGAAAAATGTAATTCAAAACTCAGAGCTAGGTCTGGGGATGTGGTTCAGTGGTAAAGCACTTGGTGAGGTCCTGAGTTTGATTCCCATAACTATAAAATGAAATAAATAAAACCCCTCAATACTACATTTTAGTATATGTGCTGCCGAAGCGAGTACAATACTATGTTTTAAAGAAAACCACATGCAGGGTTGGGGATTTAGCTCAAGTGGTAGAGCACTCGCCTAGCAAGCACAAAGCCCAGAGTTTGATCCCTACTACCCAAAGACAAATAGACAGACAGACAGATAAAAATAAATTAACAAACAAACAAACAAAACCAAATGGAAACGTCTCTGGCTACAGGCTAATACATTGGTGCCACATCAGAATCGCACGGAAATATTTTCAAAAGCCGAGTGTCAAACGCTGCTTGGGTTTCCAGTGTGGCTGGTAGAGAGCCCACGATATTGCACACAAAGCAAGTGTTTCTCAACAACCATATTAATCATTAGTGATCAGGAAGTAATGTTTTAAGCATCTTACATTCTCATGTTATTTCACTTAAGTTCAGTTTTTGGGGGGGCGGTGCTTGGGGATCAAACTCAGGGCCTTATACTAAGCTAAATCCCCAACCCCTTAAATTACTTTTTAAAGCTGGGTATGGTAGTGCATGCCTGTAATCCCAGGACTAGGGAGGCTGAGGCAGGAGCCATGAGTTCGAGGCCCCTGGGCTACACGATGAACTCAAGGCCAGCCTCAACTACACAGTGAGACCCTGTCTCAAAAAAAGAAAAAAATTGACATCTACCATATTATAATTCTTCTGTTTAAAATAATGGGCTCTCAGGCCCATTTAGCTCAGTGGTTAGAGTGCTTGCCTTGCAAGCACAAGGCCCTGAGTTCAATCCCCAACACACACACACAAAAAAAAAAAAAAAAAAAAGGGCTCTGGCACATGCCTGTAATCTCACCTACTTGGGATGCTGAAAAAGGAGGATCAGGAGTTTGGGTAATTTAGTGATTTAATGAGATCTTGTCTCAAAATAAAAAATAAAAAGAGCTGGGGATTTATGTAGCTCAGTGCTAGCCTATCATGCATGAGGCCCTGGGTTCAATTCCCAGGAAATGAAATGAAATGAAGGGACCACAGGTTTTCAGGGTTTTACACACAATGTCTACTTTTAGGAATGGCTTGCTAAAGTTAAATGAATGATGCTATATTCAGAGTCTTCCTTTTGCCTTCACCACTGAGCAAATAAATAAAAAGCACAAGAAAAGTTAAACAAGACAACACCAAATATCGTTAGACAGTATAATTACCATATAAAGGTGTGTGGTGACGATAAAGGTGAGGAACTCAAAGAGACTGTGGTGAGTCAGACACCTTAAAAGGACATCTTGGGGTTGGGGATTTAGCTTAGTGGTAGAGCATCTGCCTCACAAGCGTAAGACCCTGAGTTCGATTTCCAGCGAACTTCCTCCCCCTCCCTCCCCCCAAAAAAGGACATCTTAAGAAGAGCAGAACTTAGTGGGATATAGAATAGAGGACTTGGAGACAGGTAACAGGCCCTTTACTTTGACAGCAAATCCTCATTAAAAACCGTTTATGGGTCTGGGATGTAGCTCAGTGGAAGTGCTTTCCTAGCGTGCATAAGGTCCTGGGTAACTAGACACAGGTATTAGAGTTGACATAAGGTAGACAGTAACACCAGAAGGTAGGTTAGACTTTAGAAGAGGCAGTAAGCAGTTGCCTTCAGCAATGTCCTATTCTGACACAAAAGTAGTTTATGAACTGTTTTCATGACAAAGCTGCACACATGACATATAAACCATACAAACTGAGGTCTGGAGTCACACACAACTGTAGGCCAGACAGGAAAAGAATGTGACTTTCTGCCCAAGTAAACCTGTTCTCCTGCCTAGACTGCTGATATTTTCTCTAGAACCAGGAGGGTAATCATTTGCCTGAAATCTTCCTGGTTTACTGCTGTAGTTGGAATAACTGCTCTGTTCCCTGCACTCTCAAAAATGGGCCAATTTGGAGGCTAAATTAAACGACTCATTTACCCAGAAATAATGAAAAACCAAGCCCCCAATTCCCTGTCAGCAGAGTACCTAACTAGTTAAATGCTTATGAAATGCATCGAGCTCTTGGCTCAAGTTTGGCTTCTTCCCATCCATCCACCCACCTCTCCATCTGTCCACCCAGCCAACAGGCCATCACTTAATCAAGTGTTTACTGTACTAAACACTGTACTGGGTAAAAAGATGGGTATGGCTTCCTCCCAGCTCACAGCATGCAACAGAAACACGAAGTATCATGGAAACCCAGAGGAAAGAATGACTACTTCCAATGCAGTGAGGAAAGGCTTAGTCAAGAACACAACTGGAACTTTCCTGGAAACTCTACCACATGAAAGAGTGGGTTGAAGGGAAACATTCCTGGCAGAGGAAAGCGTATGTGCAAGGGCCCTATCATGTTAACAAAGTACCATGTCCACCCAGGAAACAGAACACAAGTTCTGTGAGCTTGCAGCATCAGGCACAGGCAAGACAACAGAAGCAGGAAAGGCTGTGGTTAACTGAGGCTGGTCAAACTCTGGGCGGATTCAGGCTGCGAAGGAGTCTGGGTTTCTTTTTTCATTTTCTTTTGGTGGTGGTGGGGCAGTCCCACTAGGTTGCCCAGGCCGGCGTCAAACTGACGATCCTCCCGCCTCAGCTTGCCAAGTGCTGAGGTCATAGGCATGCACCACCATGCTCAGTAGAAGTCTGAGTTTCACCCTGCAGGACTATCACCTTTTGGAAGACCAGGCTGAATGTTTTCAGGGAGGGGTCACAAACGCGCAGGAAGAAGACTGCTGGGGATGGAAGCCAGGCTTTGCACACGCTAGGTAAGCGCTCTAGCACTCGAGCTAAATCCCCAGTCCCTTACATTTTTTTTAACTTGAGTTTCCTTACACTTTCCACACATAACAAATTAACAGCACTTATCCAGGGATGGTGGGGTGCATGCCTGTAATCTCAGCACTTGGGAGGCTGAGGCAGGTGGATAGCCTGGGCTACATTGTGAGACTTTATTCCAAAAAACAAAAACAAACAAAAAAACAAAAAGAAAAACGAGCACTTAAATGGTAATACTGAGTATTGCTTGAGGGACACTGATGCTGAGAAATTTTATTGATTCATTGCTAAGAATATGGAAAATTTTCCTCAGTTTTTTTAGATACATTCCATCCTCTTTCCAAGCAGCTATTCGGCAAGCTGGGGGGAAAGAAGGAAGCTGTGGCTGTATCTTGGGGAGAAGAACACTGCTTGCGATCAGTTGGACTTCATGTGGTTTTGCAAATAATCTGCCAGAATGTTAACTGACTCTAAACCCAAACCACAGCTCCAGTTCTTTTTTTCTTTTAAGAGTGTTCTGATTCTACATTTGGTTTTGGTTTTTTTGGTCTGTTTTTTCAGACAGGGTCTTGCTATGTGGTTCGAGCTGGCCTTGAACTCACTACATAGCCCAGGCTGGCCTCGAACTTGCTGTTGTCCTCCTGCCTCAGCCTCCCAAGTGCTGGGATTACAGTCCTCTGCCACAATTCCTGGAGAATCCTGTATTTTAAAACTTATCTTTTTATTTTTGGAACTCAATAAATATATATAGAATAGAATAAAAGTTCAGCTTACTGTTCCACTGGAAAACATTGGCCTACAGTAAATGACATCATTTTCCCACCCTCCTGTTAAGGGTCTGCTCACCGCAGAGCTCTGAGTGGATCTGCTCACTCTCCGGCCTGTTTCTAGAGTTCTTGCTGCCTCCCAGGGTGGAGTACTGCTCACCTGCGGATTCTGGCCTGCTAGCTGTTCAGGCCCTGACACTGCCCTCCTTACCCCACATCCCACAGGTCGGATGTTACTGGCAGATGAAGAAGACACTCCTGCATGTGCTGCTCCACAAATACCTTATATTGCACTTAATGCCTCGGCTCTCACTGTGACACAAAAAGGTAAGAGAAAATGGAAAACTCAAGTGAGCTAGAGAGGTGCAAATCACACAGTGGGACAGTCAACAGCTACAAAGTGAGAAAAGGTAAGCAGGGTACTACTGAGCGACTAACTGACACACGTCGGAGTTATTTCAGGAAGAGAAAATTCAGAGAGCTACTCTTGGGATGTTCAGGAAGAGATTAAAATGAATGCCTACTATCTATTTTATATCAAGATAAATTTTAAGCGCAGATTTTAGAGTAGGACACACATTTTTGGATTCTAGAATGCTGTCTAGGCTCAGGATAAAGACTACCTTTCACTTGAAGGTATCGTACTATCCCTCTAATCTCCCTGAATCCTTTCCTCTCCAATTTATATAGTACCTCACTTGTAAGAGAGGTGCACTGTACGTTCCAAAGCTGATACCTTCCCAACGCCTTTGTAGTAGAGGATTTGGCAACCATAACAATGATGGAATGAAATGACTGTCCTATAGCTCACTGTAACATTTGGAACTATAAATAAATCCCTGCTGCCAGACAAGTACTTCATTCAACAAAGGAAAAAGGAATGATACAGGCACTATTTTGGCCTGCTCTTTATTAAAATGCCACTGAAGCCAGGTGTGGTGGTACATGCCTACAATCCCAGCACTAGGTGGCAAAGACAAGAGGATCACTGTAAGTTCGAGGCCAGCCTGGGCTACATACTGAGTTCAGGGACCATGTAAACTGAACAGTGAGACCCTGCCTCAAAAAAAAAAAAAATAAAAATAAAAAAGCCACTGAAGCAGTAGTTCTTAACAGTTCACATAAAGATTGCTCAGTCCTTTATTGTCTTAACCTCTCCGAACTCTGGCTATAGAACCCAAGTATAGAGCTGGGGATTTTGCTCAGTGATTAGAGTGCTTGCCTAGCAAGCGCAAGGCCCAGAGTTCAATCCTCAGCACCAAAAAAAAACAAAACAACAAAAAAAAAACAACCCAAGTCTGGATCTCTGCCTCCTCCAAGTAACAGGTATCTCCAAAAGTCCCTGGCTTGGGGAACTTGATATACAGTGAAAGGACCATGACTAACTAAAGAAGACCTCTCAGAGCCCTAAAATACTTAGTGAATTGGATTTGTGTAAGTGATTTACACATTATATAACGAAAGCTTAGATGAGAGAACAAAATTCCATACTATTTGGTTTAAACTTGCATACAAAGGAAACTTTATAGTCTTTAAACAGAACTTAAACTCAAATTTAAAAATATTAGCCTTGGGGTTGAGGATAAAGCTCAGTGGTTATTGTGCTTGCCTCACAAGCACAAGGCCCTGAGTTTGATACCTGGCACACACACACACACACACACACAAAATTAGCCTTAATCAAAACAATAAAATATAATTTTAATAAACATCTATTAAAAAAATGAAAGAGCCAGAGAGAGAGAGAGAGACTGATTTTCCTAGACAGAGAGACATCCCACATGCATACTCCTGAACCCCTGATAGTGACTTTAGAAATTAACTTGAAAATTTATGCTTCAACATCAAGTCTGTAGCACAGATGGACAGTAGAAGAGAGAAACAACCTTATTCTGGGTAAGATTCCTACTAAAAAAATAAAACAAAGCAGGCTTTTCTTTAGTGGTCCTAATTAGTTTCTACAAAACAGTACTCAATTTAGAAGAGATTCATGAACCACCTGAAAGATAAAGATAAGCAGATAAGGGGGTGGGGATTTAGATCAGTGCTTAGAGTGTTTGCCTTGCAAACACAAGGCCCTGAGTTTGATCCGTAACACCCCCCTTCCCCCCAAAAGAAGATAAACAGTAAGCAGGCAGCAAGAAAAGGTGGATGTGGTGGTGCACCACTGTAATACTAGCACTCTAGGAGGATGAGGCAGGAAGATTCCAAGTTACAGCCCAGCCTGGGCAACTTAGTGAGGCCCTGTCTGAAAACAAAAAATAGGCTGGGGATGTAGCACAGTTCGAAGACCCTGGGTTCAAGTCCCAGCATCGCCAAAAAACAAACAAACAAAGAAAAAACTGCTTTACTCCAAAACTGGAGAAAAAGTCTAGAGAGCAAACCAATCTGACCATGAACTCCACAAAGGAGGGCTTCTAGTATTAATAACTCTGCCAGCAGTTTTCCAATACAATTAAAATTGAAACAAAACAAAAAAACCTTCATCTCTAAATTCCTCCTTTTTACCCAGAAAAGAAAAATCAAGAGAACTGGATGGATAAATTCTTATAACCTAGATACAGTTGCACTGCAACAGGTCACAAGATCCATGTCACTTGGGGGAGTGACTATTATGCCACGAGGACGGATGTCACACAAACACCAGCAAAGGGTTACAATGCCAAAGAGCACACAAAAACAGTATGTAGAGTGAGTTCCACTTACAACCAGTATCAGGAGAAAAGAAAGGTGAAAGAAAATGAGCACCAAGAAACAAGATGTGACTCCACAGACTTTATCAAAACATGTGGGTTGAAATAACATGACTGGTTCTGTGATGGGCACCCCTATCCCATCAGAGGATGAGGGATAGCTGCCTTAGTCTTCCTGAGGAGGAAAACATTATTTTACTTCGTACAGGGTAAACATTCATAATTTTAACTTATATGCATTTATTGTATGAAAAACGTGTTCGAGAATATGAGCAACAAAATCACGACCTCATGGATACTGTTTATATTAAAAGGGTATAAAAAACTGAATCGCTTTTTATACAATTAAATAACATTAAAATAGGCGGCACAGGATAC
This sequence comes from Hystrix cristata, assembly GCA_004026905.1. Taxonomy (NCBI): domain Eukaryota; kingdom Metazoa; phylum Chordata; class Mammalia; order Rodentia; family Hystricidae; genus Hystrix; species Hystrix cristata. The sequence continues at coordinate 33,854 of PVJO010009371.1, forward strand.
GGACAGAAAGTAGGTGAGCATCTGCCAGGAGCTGTGGAGACTGGGGAATGGGGAGTGACTGCTAAAGAGTAAGACTTTCTTTTTGAAATCAAAAGTGTTCTGGAATTGGACAGTGGCGATGTTCGCAAAACTTTGCGAACGTACTAAGAACCGCTGAACAGTAGGTAGTAAAAGGGTGGGCCTTATGGTAATTCAAAGGAACAGATGTTACCGGGAGGCCGCGTAAGTCAACAGGGAGACAAGAGAGAAGTTCGGGAAGCCTGCCTAATACAGAGGAAACCTACAGACGTGGCCGGCGAGCGTCAGGCCCGGGGGCGAGGCCTGGCTCAGCCCTCTGGGCGCCCAATTCTCCGCTCCGGGCGGAAGGAAGAGGCTGCGCAGGGCCCCCGCCACCACCTTCCCTCCCAGGACGCGATTCTGCCGGCTTCCTTCCACTGTCGGCACAGGACCCGCTGGGTCCCCCACCTCCAGACCCTCTGCCCCTCCAGACGCGACCCGAGCCCTTTATCCCTTTCCTCTCCTGCTGCCCCGACCCCAGGCCTCACCCGCGGCCCGTACCTCCGACAGCTGTCCCCTGCCCCTGGCCGCCCGGCCCCCAAAGGCTGTCCTCGCAGGCTGCTCCCCGGCGTCCCGACCGGCTTCCGTACCTGCCTTCTGGGTGCCACTGTCCCTGCGGCTGGAGGTAGCGCCGTCGCCCTGCTCACGCCAGAGGGCCATGTCCCGGGGGCCCGGGCCCCTGCCCGAGCCCCGGCTGGTGGCCGAGCCGTCAAAAGACGCGGCGCCCGCTCCGCAGAGGAAGCCTAAGCTCCGTGGGCCGCGGCGCGCAGGCGCGCAGGGGGACCCGCCCCCACGCCGACACGTGACCCTCCGCTACGCGGGGGCGGAGCGTCTGCCGGGGCACGCAGGCCTGCAGCCTGAGAGGTTGAGCTAAAGCGCAGAGAAGCCCGGGGCCTGTTGGTTGAGTCGGAACTGTCCGGCTTGGCGTTCTCGCCCTAGGCTGATCAGGACCAGATTTGGTTATCTTTCGCTTTTATTATCTGTAAAATGGTAGTGATTGTAATAAACATACTGAATTCACAGGGTTATTGAGCTCGTTCATAGGTTACCGAGCGTATGGTAAAGACATCTCCATATTTATGAGCTATTGTTTTTGCTTACCAAGCATTTTACCTTCTCACTTTCTCACGCGAGCACCTGTCATACTTGGCTACTTCACGGTTTTACAGGAGCATTTTCTAAGGACCCCGCAGGTCATGCACTACTTAACGCCAGGGGTCGCCACTTGATGCAGCCGATTATTGGCGCTTTGCTTTCCTTTCCTTGAGTTGTGCACAAGAGTGGCCATTCATCCAGATAGCTCTCTGGCTTATCAGGTCTTTGGTCTCCTTTCTTTCCAATCAGGTACTCATCCACTGAGTCACACCACGATGTCGTCATGGCCAGAAACTTGCCCCATCTCCCAAGTGTTCAATGCAAGGTTCCATTCAAGTTCTCATGATGTCTGCGGCTTATGCCCCCTCCCCCAATGTTTTCCTGAGACTTCCTGCTCTTTCTGGTTTCAGGTCCATCCTGTCCCCTGCAGGTTCCAGGGTTCGCCATTGGATTATAAATAGTTTTTGTTTTTGTTTTGCTGTGTTGGGGATTGAACTCAGGGTCTATGCATGCAAACGCTCTACCAGTGAGCTACATCGACAACCCTTTTAAAAATTTTATCGTAGTCTGGGAATTTGGCTCAGTGGTTAGAGTGCTTGAGCGCAAGGCCCTTAGTTCGATCCCCAGCACCAAAAAAAAAAAAAAAAAGTAAAAATTTTATCATGAGACAGGACTTCACTAAATTGCCTAGGCTAGCCTTAAACTTTCAATCCTCCTGCCTCAGCCTCCATAGTACCTGGGATTACAGGTGTGTACCACCATGCCTGTTTTTTTAAAGCCCCCTCCCCCCTTTTTTTGAGACAGAGTCTCAGCTGCCTCAACCTCTGATTAAAAGTGTGCGCCACCGCGCCCAGCATAAAGTCGTCTTCTTTTTCTTAAAGGTCTTTCAAGGTAACTTTCATGAGCAGAACAGATTACTCTGAAGTTCCCTTTGATTTTTAAAATGAATATTTCATTAAAATTAAAACATCAGGGGGCTGGGGATTTAGCTCAGTGGTAGAGCAGTTGCCTAACATGCAAGGCCCTGAGTTCAATCCCCAGCACCCTCCCCAAATTAAAACATCAACTAGGCATAGTGTCACACCCGTGGTAATCCCAGTACTTGTGAGGCTGAGGCAAGAGGATCATGAGTGTGAGGCCCATGTGAGCTAGATAGTGAGAAACTATCTCAAAAAAACAAAAACAAACCCGCAAAAAAACCCAAAACAAATACAATTAAGAAATCCTCAAACCCAATTCTTCCTTAATTTCAACTGACAGCCTTTACAAATCTATCCATAAATCTAGCAAATTATAACATTACTACTTAGAGCTCACTAATAAACCTAATTAAAATCCTTTGAACATTTGAAATTGTGTTTATAAATTTAATAATTAATTTCTTTTTAAAGTACCACTTTTTTTTTTTTTTTTTTTTTAGTACTGGAGATTGAACCCAAGGCCTTAACATAGCTAGGCAAGTGCTCACCACTGAGCTGTATCCCCAGCCCCCCACCCCCTCCTTTTTCCTTTTTGATTTTTTGAAACAAGGTCTCACTATGTAGTACCGGCTGGCCTTCAAACTCACTATGTAGGTCAGGCTGGCCTTGAACTCACAGCCGTCGTTCTGCCTCCGCCTCCCAAGTGCTGGGATTACAGGCCTGCGCCATTATGCCCAGCGCCAGCCCTTTTTAAAATTTTATTTGGAGACAAGGTCTTACTAAATTGCTCAGGCTGGCCTGAAACTTGGAATCCTCTTGGCTCGGCTTCCCAACTACTGAGATTACAGGTAGGTACTGCCACATCCAGGTCACCTTCAAGTCATTGCTGATGTTAAAAGATGCTTAGTGCTCATTGAAGAATTAAGTCATTCCAATTTGAGAATAACTTGCTCAAGCAATTTTGGTTACATTTGTTCCCTGCTCAATTTACTGTGCTAGCCAGGTGTGGTGGCCCATACCTGTAATCCCAGCATTCAAGAAGCTGAAGCAGGAGGATTGACATGAGTTTGAGACCAGCCTGAGATACAGGAGTTCAAGGCTGGCTTGAACTACAGCAAGACCCTGTCTCAAACAAAACAAATCAATTTACTACACTGGTCAGTGAGCCAGTTGGATTTCACCTGTGGGAGTGATGAGACAGTGGCCCCTCTCTTCCGCCACTGCCACTCTAGGACTAAGCAGTTGTGTGTCTATTTTGAATCTTGAGCCAGATGTCACTCTCTAAAACAAGGAGCAGCTGGCTCTTAGGGAGAGATGGTCAAGCTATTGTCAAGTTCACAGCAAGGCATCTCAGAGATACTCAGTTCCTGTCCTGAGTTGGTAACCCACCTTCTGAGCAGCACACTGGCTAACAGTACATCACTATGGAGCCCTACATGACGGCATGACAAAGAATACCAGTTGTTTTGTCTCATTATTCTCACAGTACCTCTTTTTTTTTTTTTGGTACTGGGGATTGAACTCAGGGCCTTGTGCTTGTGAGACAAGCGCTCTAACCACTGAGCTAAATCCTCAGTCCACAGTACCTCTTTTTGAAAGGTGCTCTAGCTGTCATCTAGAATTTGTAAAAATGAGCTGGGTGTGGTAGTATGCGCCTGTAATCCCAGAATTTGAGAGTCTGAGGCAGGAGGATCACCATGAGTTTCAGACTGGCCTGGGTAGCGTAGTGAGTTCAAGACTACCCTGAACCTCCCAGTGAGACCTTATTTCAAACCTCTCCCTGAAAAAAAAAATTATAAAATACCTCCTGGGCCAGTAGAAACCAGCCTGTCAGGGGGTGATGTAAGCATTGTGATGACATTCTGTGGCCTGGGCTTGGAGCATGTAAGTGACCCAGAGCCTGCCAGACCGGCCTGCTACAATTCGGCCCAGAACACAAACATCTTGGAAGAACCTGCATTACAAACATGGAGACTACTGAGCCCATTTGTTTGCTCAACAAATACTCATTATCTTTACTGTGGACCAAGCTTATGCTGGGACCTGTAACATGATGGTTTCACTTAGTGCTCTCCAGGACATGCCAGACTGGTAGAGAAGGCAGACCTCAGTTTAAAAGGGGAGACAAGTTCTAGCAAACGGGGAAGAAGCCTACAAGGTGTGGAAGCCAAAAGAGAAAAACATATGACACACTGGGGCAGAAGAGGGTGACGGAGTTTCCTGGGAGGATGTCTCATAAAGAGGGACGAACAGAGTAAATCAACAACATAGGCAGGAACATTCTGGATGGAGAAACTTACCCATGTACAGGGCTAAGAGAAAGCAAATCACAGTGCAGAAATTGTCAGTGATCCAATATTCTTGAGGCACAGTGTGAAAGAAAAAGTGGACTCTGACATTGGGTGAGGGCAGATAAGTGTGCAGAGGCAGGTTCGGTAGAGGGTAGAGTTACAGTGTATTAGCGCTGGTCCTCAGGAGAGCACCAAATCTGTGCCAGGATAAGAGGGGATTCAGAGTGACTGACATTGAGTCGCTCAGCTTTTAACAGGAAAGGAAGACAAGTAACTAGGAGACTATAAAGTCAGGCCAAGAGATGGCAAGGAGGGGATAAGCTTGAAGTCTTGGAGAACATGAAATATTCCAGAAACCAAGAGATTCTTAAGTGCAGGGGGCTGAGGTCCAGCAACAGAGTGGACTTTTTGACATAGATTCTCGGTAAGTCACTAAGTCGCCCAGGCTGGATTCAAACTTGCTTCTCTTGCCCCAGTCTCTCAGAATGCTGGGATTACAGGAGTACACCACAATGACCAGCTTTGGGTGGATTTAATCAGGCTGAGTCCTTTGGCAGAGGCCTTCCCTGGAGAAATTAAAGTGCTACAAATGTTCTTTTGTTGGTTGTGAAGCAGCCGCAAGGCAGAGAATGGCAAATGGCCTCTTAAGGGGTTGAGCTTTGGGTCCTACAGCAAAGGAACTGAATTTGGCTCACAATGGCCTGGAAGAGGGTCGCAGGCCTCAGCTGAGATCACAGCCCTGACTGCCACTGGGACGTCAGCCGAATGAGGCCCTGAGCAAAGGGCCCAGCTAGCCCACACTTGGACTGCTCATCTATGGAAAAGGAGATAATACAGGCATGTAATTTACACAGCACGTGACTGAAAATGTCACCCAAAACAAGCATACACACCCTTCTCCTTCTCCTCTCCAGTTCTCAGTCACGACTTCATGTTGAATACATTCTCCAATAGCCTTCAGGTAGCTCCAGGTCTCACACTTTACCTTCAGCTGTTATCTATCTCGCTTCATGTGTGGTAGGTATAAAGACCTTACAACAGCAGCTTATTTCCTCCCTCCTGTTCCTCATGTGATTGTCACACTTCATTTTTAAAATTCCCTTCCTTTCTCCCTTCAACCACTCAACCACCTGCAAACACCTGCAACCACTTGTACTGATCTACTCAGTACAGTCGGTTTACATTTTCTAGAATTTTATATGGATGGAATCATACAGTAACTCATCTTTTTTGCCTGAGTTCTTTCACTTAGCATGATTATTTCAAAAGCAACCCATGTTGTTGCATGAATCAAGTTTACTCTTATATTGCTGAGTAGTATTTTATCACATAGACATACCATAATTCATTTATAAATATTTGAAGTATTTTTCACGTGGGATAAGAACATAATTGCTAATGTTTCTGCTTTACTCCAAGGGTTAGGAAAGAATAACCTGTCCCAACTGAAAGGCCTTTACTTTTTCAAATGGCTGAAAAAAATGTACATTGTGGCATATAAAAATTAAATGAAATTCAGACTCAGTGTTAAGGTTTATTCAGTCATGCTCATTTTTTAACCTACTGTCGATGTTTGCTTGTGGGCTACAACGGTGGAGCTCAGTGGCTCCAAGAGATATTCGACCTGTGAAACCTAAAATATTACCTCTTTTTAGAAGTTTTGCTGAAAGCCTATTTTAGACTTCAATATTGAAAAATGGGGAGGTAACTCAGTGGTACAGGGCAAGCATCCAAATTAATAAATGGAGGGCTGGGCATAGTGGCATATGGCGGTAGTCCAAGCATTCTGAGAGCCTGAGGCAGGAGGCTCACAAGTTCAAGCCCAGCCTGGGCAACTAAGTGAGACCCAAACAAAATCAAAACAAAATAAAAAACAAGGGCTGGTGACATCACCCACTGAGAAGGCCCTGGGTTTAATTCCCAGTACCACCCGAGAGAGTACAGACTTCGACTATTTTTAAGGTAATTCAGTTTAAAAGATTTTTTTTATTACTTTTATTCATTCTTGGTGTTCTCAGTTTTGATTTGTAGACAGGCATAGTGGTGCACACCTGTAAACCCAGCACTCAGGAAGCTGAGTAAGAGCATCTCAAGTTTGAGGTCTGTGCTACATACGAAGGCCTGTCTCAAGATAAAAAGTGTCGTAGCTCCAAGTTTCTGTGTGGGCTGTCTAAAAGAATTCCCTTTAGTATTTTTTTGTAGAGCAGGTCCCCTGGTAATGAATTCTCTCAGCTTTTCTTTTAGAAAGGCTATTTTTCTCTCTCATTTTGAAAGGTATTTTCATTGGTTATAGGATTCCAAGACTCTGGTTGATGAGTTTTTCTTTTCAGCAATAGTCACTCTGTTATGTTCTAGCTTGCATGGTTTCTAGTAAGTCTGTAATTCTTAGCTTCCTCTTTCATAAGGTCTTTTTTCCCCCCTCTGGCTAGCTTTTGTCTTATCATTTTGAATGATATGCCTAGTTGTCTATGCATAAATTTGTTCTGCTTGGATATGAATTTTAGTCTTTGAGGAAATTTCCAACCTTCATTTCCACTTTCTTCTCCCATTCTCTCTTCTTCTGGGAATTAACTACACATGCAGAACATCTGCCATTGTCCAACTCTTGAATGCTCTCTCCGTACCCTTTCACTTTCTTGCCCTTGTGTTTCAGTCTGGGTTGTTTCCACCGACTTATCTTCAAGTTCACATCTTTCCTGGTTGTGTAAGGTTTACTGACGAGCCCTCTGAAGTCATTTTCCATCTCTGTTAGTGTTTCTCATTTTGAACACTTCTGTTGGTTCTCAGTTCCCATCTCTGCTGTGGCTATTTTATCCCTTGGTACAGGGACTGAACTCTGTCCTGAGTTACACCCCACCCAGCCCTATGACAACACTTTTGATCTTGTATATGACTTACTCCGTTAGGTCCTGGGCCATTTGTTACAGTACTTTTACGAATTTGCGTGTCATCCTTGCGCAGGGGCCATGCTAATCTTCTCTGTATCGTTCACAATTTTAGTATATGTGCTGCCGAAGCGAGCACTGTTACAGTACTTTTAAATTCTTTTATCAAATAGCTGCAACATGCCAGCCATATCTGACTCTGGTTGAGAAGATTGCTTTCCCTCTCGTGTGTCACTAATTTCTTGATTTCTAAGTATTGGTGAAAGCTGGATGTCTTGTGTAAGTCAGTAAAGGCCAAAGGAAAGCGTTTTTTATTTATTTCTGCAGTACTGGGGATTGCACCCAGAGCCTTTACACTGAACTACATACCCATCCCTTTAAATTTTTTAAAATCTTGAGACAGGGTCTCACCAAGTTGCCCAGGCCAGGTCAAACTTATTACCCTCCTATCTTAGCCTCCCAAAGTGCTGAGATTAACAGGCGCACACTACCACACCAACGTAGGAAAGTTTTTTTTTTTTGTGCCAGCGATTGAATTCAGGGCCTTGAGCTTCCGAGGCAAGCACTCTAATCACTGAGCTAATCCCCAGCCCAATGTAGCAAAGTTTTTAGCACGGAAATGGACACATCTTTTCTTCTACTAGGTCTTTTACGCAGAGGCTTTTAGTCAGATTGGGCTTAAGGTTTATTGTTACTATGGTCATCCCTAACTGCACCACAGACTTCAAATTCCTCTCATGGTACCCTGGACTTAGAGCACAGGCTGCTTTGTTAGGGAGGTTTTCCTCTCAGTGTATGTACCACCTTGCACATTAGGTCTTCCATTTGTGCAGTGCTTCAAACAGGAAGGGTTTTGGGTACAAGAGCACAGAAGGTAGAAAAGCACCTTTCCTAGCCTCCTTCCCTGTCTCCCAGCAGCATTCTGATCTTTTACTTAGTGCTTGTTAGTTATGCATTGACAATTGGGGGCAGAGGGCTTCACTGCTATGCTGATGGCATCCGTCTGTCAGGCACTGTACCCCTGTGCCTTGGGTTGTGGCCTCCTTAGTGCTGGTGTCACTGGGCAGCTAGAGCTCTGGGGAGTGTGCGCTTCTACCTGCCCACAGGTAATGTCATTTCTCCAGGCTTAATGAGGTATCACCAGGCCCGTAGGAAGACAGTGTGGTGCCCTTTGCTCCAGATTCAAGCTTTTGTGCGGTAAAGGAGTCAAGAGGAAGGCCAAGATGGTGTGCTGTGACCCTTTCACCACTGCTGCTGCTGCCTTTCTCCAGATCTTTACTAGTGACACTGCATGTTCTCGGTGCGTTTTGTAGTGAGAACCCTGCAAGGAGTGAAGACTCCTGCAATTCCATGGCCCTCTCATGTGTCTCCTGGTATTTACAACAGGTCACTGGCACTGACATCTTCTCTCCCAACTCACGCCTGTCTCTTCAGATTTGGAGCCAGTTGACTGCCTGTGATTTCAGCTCTCCAGACGTCTCTTCATGTGTCCATCTCTGAAACAGTCACAACTATCTAAGTGCCACAGGAGCAGGGCTGACATCCTTCCTGCTTCCCAAACGGGCTCTGTCAACAGAAAAGAGGAGGAATGACTGTTGGGAGACAACTGATACTGTCTGCAATTGGGAGTCTTTGAAAATCTTTTAAACAAGAGATGAGACGATTGACATGTCTGAAAGATTTTTCTGGTTGCAGGGTGTAGGATGAAATCTGGAATCAAGAGAGAGATAGGAAGGCATCAAGATCAGTTATCTGCTGCGATAATCCAGGAATGAGAGAACGGGGTCCCAGATGAGAGACTTGGCAGTTAGAATGTTGGGAAGTGGATGCATTCAAAATAAATATCCATTTATTAAAATTAAGTTTACTTTTTTTTTTTACCAGAGTATACATAGTTTTAAAAGTACATAGTGCTATTAAGTTAACAATAAAAACATCTCAAAATAACATGCATGTAGTACCACTTGTTTCGTCATTATTTACTTCCCATTACAAAAAGTGCATTTGGTGCTCCTAAACTGCTTATCCTGCTAGCATCACTACCTCACATACCCACAACTCCCATCACTCATCCTTTATAGTGTAATTTTGATTAGAGCAGTTTTCACTTCCCTTATACATGTAAATTCTATTCACAGCCAGGTCAGCGGTATAGGAAATTTAACTTCTCTTCTTCCTCCTTAGTAATTACTTTTTGGTTTTAGTTTTCCTTTTAAATTTTTTTTAAAACATTTGAATGCTTAACAAATGTACCAAACACAAAGAGTTAACAAATCATTACAAAGCAAAAGTACATGTAGCCACCACCCTGGCAGAGAGGACACTGCTAGTCCCCAGAAGCTCCCTGTGTGCAGCCGGATTTTATGTACTTTCTGGCCAGGAAGGCTCAGAAGCTGATTTGTTTTCTGTTGTTCGAAAACAAGAATTCTCCTGATAAATACATATACAGTCTGTTTTATTACTGTGGGTTCCACGTCCATAGATTCAAGAATCAAAAATATTGGGTGTGGGGATTATGTCTGGACAGAACATGTGGACTTCTCATCAGTATTCCCTAAATGGCACAGTATAAGAGCTATTTACATCATATTAGGTATTGTAAGTAACCTAGAGGTGACTTAAAAGTTTGTGAGAGGATATATGTAGGTGAACTATGTAAGGGACTTGAGCATCTGTGCATTTTTGTATCTGGTGGGGGTAGGGAGGCCCTTGAACCTATCTTCCCTGGATACCTAGAGCTGACCTATATACGTACAACTCAGATAATACGAATGAATGAAATTACCCACAATTCACACTCCTCAGTTAAGAGTTGGTGTAATTTTATTTTTGTGGTGCCGGAGATCGAACTCGGGGCCTTGTGCTTGCAAGGCAAGCACTCTAATCACTGAGCTAAATCCCCGGCCGAGTTGGTGTAATTTTAATACACACACACACACACGTACGTTATATATGGGGTCTTCAGTAACTACTGTGTTGGTATAGTCAACTATATTACTGGTTTTAATTTTTCACTACTCTGCAATAAGATTATACATAAAACGTACCCTCTACCATATAATTTCATATTGTTTTCCCACCATGGTGTGTATTCCCAGCTCCTCATCCCACTGCTGGGGTGGGCCACACGACTTGCTTTGGCTGATGCGATGACAGTGTACATGACACAAGCACAGGCTTGCCATGTGTGCCTGCATATGGCCTCCACGTTTCAGCAATCTATCATGAGAACATGTCCCAAGCAGCTGCAGCTTCAGCAGAGGACCCAGAAAGAACCACATGGGACAGCCCAACCCTGCTGACCTTCCATCTGAAGCACAGCTTTGGCTGAACCCAGACTAGACCAGTTGAGTTGAAGGTGACCTAGACATCTAGGTGAGGACAAAGTCAAGACTATAGAATAGGAGCAAAGTCAAGAGAAATGTTTTTTTTTTTTTTTTCGGTTATTATTGACTAGAAAGCTAGATAGGGATTCCTGACTGCAAAGTTGTACAAAGTAGTCTAGAAAGTAGAGAAGAGCCAGGAGACACAGATCTGATCCCAGATGTGGGTCCTGGCAGCTCAAACTTGCTAAAGCTGGGTCCTTCCTGGCTAGCCAGCTTGGGTATCCCTGCCTGTAACAATACTTCCCTGACCTCCAAGAGTCCAGGTGTTTTTCCTATTGAGTTCTTCTGGGACACCTTTTTTTTTGAGCCAGGGCCTCACTTTATAGCCCAGGCTGGCATCAGACTTGCAGTGATCCTCCTGCCTCAGCCTCCCGAGCACTGGGATTACAGGCTTGTGCCACCATGGCCAACTTGGATACCTGTCTTAATCTCATCTCCCCAAGGCAGGCACAACTAATGTTTTGTTTCCCTGGAGACGGTCCTTTTAAGTATCAGAGGATTGTTTTGGTTTCTACCTTGATTAGTCTTGAGGTTGTTTCCTAGCTTCTAGCCCCTGAGACTCATCTGTATCTATGCTTGGTGTCTTGGGAGGCCACTAGTGACTTCAATACACATCTGCCTTCAGGATATTTTCTTTTTTCTACTACCTGGGAATTTCCATTTCTACCTTTGAAACAGGCTTATATAAGTGACAGGGTTGGGGATTTAGCCCAGGGTTAGAGTGCTTGCCTAGCAAGTGAAAGGCCCTGAGTTTCAACCCCAGCACTGCCCCCCGCCCAAATAAATGATGCTATTTTGGTCAGCACTCACATGTTTGGACAAGTGGGTATTGATACAAACTAGGTCGGTCTGCTATAGTGACTGGAAATTTGCAATTTTTCTAGGGAATCAATTGATTGTGGTGCTGGGAATTGAACCCAAGACCTCACACATGCTAAATAAGAAAGAGCTCTATCACTGAGCTACATTCCCAGCCCTTCCCAGGGAATTAAGACAAAACAAAGAAACCACAGTTGGAACGGACCCCCTCTATCTTGTCTTTCCCTTTTTTTTTTGGTGCTGGGGATCGAACTCAGGGCCTTGTGCTTGCAAGGTAAGCACTCTAACCACTGAGTTAAATCCCCAGCCCTTACTTTTCTACTTTAACAACATACATTTCTCTCACGGGTCTGCATCTCATCTCTCATATTTCAGCACAAGGACACACTCATGGACACCAACAGATGAACTCTGGAAAGACTAGTCAAGACAGGTGGCTGAGGAAGGAGCCAAGATAGACAAACCTCTGGGGAATGCGGAGCAGAAAGGTGGGGGTGGTAGTGGTAATGAGCAGCTGAGTGGATCTCCACTTGCTCATTAAGAAGTTCCTTGGAGCTCCAACACATAGGAGTAGGGTCCTCCTTTTCCAGCTTGGGCAACAAATGTCTAGCTTTAGCCGAGACTAACTCACACGGTGGGATCAGGAAGCCATTTACCAGCTGCTGCTTCTTCCCTTTTTCTCATTAGAGGAGTCAAGATCACTCTGTCAAAGCGGGTGATGCAAGAGTGCTGCTGACTCAGAGACACTGAATCCCCTCAGGAGCTTCTGAGAAACCAACAGGCTGTCCTGTAAGCTCTCACCTGGAGGTACCTGGGGAAGGGCTTCTTACAAAAACCTCTAGTGATGACGGCCACAGAGAGACACATCTAGTTTGTAATTTGCTACAGTGAAGTCTACGGCCATACCACCCTGAACGTGCCTGATCTCGTCTGTAATTTGCTAGTGAAAAAATATTTAATTTTTAGCAGAGAAATTAAAATTCGGAGGAAAGAACAACAGAATCTTAAAGAAGAGTGACAGAGGGCAGGAACAGGGCAACGCTGGCCTCTACACAAATCAGAAGCTGGACATGCATCTGTTGAAGACCTGTCACATTTACTGCACAAACCTTTCTAGTACTTTACTGCCATCTCCTGGAAAATTGTCAGAAAACTGTATAAATCTGTGGTATCCTTTTATTATACATCATCTGGACAACTACACAATTCGAAGTACAAACCAACATTTGGCTCAGCTCATGTATTAAGACACTGCTGGGCATTTATTATCTACTCTGGAGAACCAGTGTATAAAACAAAAATTTTTACCCCCAAATTTTACAGATGAATATAGGTACCACTGAGCTAAATTAGGACCCCTGGGACAGGGAGGAAGAGAAGACTATATGACCAGGAAAGGACAAATGTGGACTCAATCTGTACTGGTAATGGACATGTAATGTGGGTGGTAAGCTTATGGGGGTGTTACTTTTCTTTATAAATTGGTACATGTCTAAAATGCTTTATAGTAACAATTCAAAGCACTTTCGAAGATTCAAAGGTTAAGTAACTGACTCAAAAATTACATAGCCAGGGGTTGGGGATTTAGCTCAGTGGTAGAGCGCTGGCCTAGTAAGCTCAAAGCCCCGAGTTTGATCCCCAGCACCACCACCCCCCACAAAGGGGGAAAAAATCACATAGCCAGATGAAGTCTGATTAGAAGTAGGGCACTGGGAGTTCCACTAGGCTGCTTCTCCGAAGTGGTTAAATTTACCACAAAATTAAAGGAAGGCTACAAATTCTACAGAGTACTTGTCTATGCAGATGGATTCCAGAACCAGAGTATCTTGTCTCATTACAGATCTGTCTTAGAGAACAGTGAATTTTCTATTATTATATACAAATGGTAGAAAGCAGAGATCTTAGCACTTAGGCTACTAATTTGATCAGGACCATTGCTTAGCCTTTGGCTACTTACGATTTCACCAGAGCTCATTAAATAAACATTTTCTTTTCATGTCAGTGCAGTCTGGCCTATGGCTTAATTGTAGCTGCAAACCTAAGGACAGGGTGCTAATGACCTTGAGATAATTTACATGGCAATACTGCCATTTACTTAAGTGTGTGTGGGAGAGGGTGACAGTGGAAGCAGAAGAGGGAATCATCCACTTATTAAGTATTGTGCTATTCCACTCAGTTCTCTTTATTTTTTTGGTGCTGGGGATCGAACTCAGGGCCTCGCAAGCACTTTAACCACTGGGCTAAATCCTGAGCCCTACTCAGTTCTCTTTGATGCTGAGGCATAATGGGCCTACTTCTTAAAAAGATTTTTATGATATTAATCTTACAAGATTAGTAAGACAGATGGAGATTTAGCTCAAGAGGTAGAGTGCTTCCTAGCAAGCACAAGGGCCCTGGGTTCGATCTCCAGAACCTCAAAAAAAAAAAAAATATTAAGACATGTGTGGTCATCAAGGAGTTCACCTGCAAACGGGAAGAGTCTATTACACAAAGTAATACAATAAGTATCCAGATGTTACAAGGGAAAACCCTTGTTCAGGGCAAGGACAGTAATGGAACTGGAGAAAGGAAGGAGAGGCGACTTCGGATGGGTGGAACAGGACCAAGGCTTTTAGACTCACTATCTGAAGCCAATTGAGAACAATTTCAAAGTCTTTTGGTTAACATGTTCTTTAAGCACAAAGAGGCCCTGGCAAGACAGGCTCTCTAGCACACAGACCAGGCAGTGCCTAAAGCCAAAGCACAATGGAAGAGAAAATCACCAGCGAGGAGGCAGGCAAAAACTGATGATTAAGAAATAACTATTTATATCTAACTCTAATCTTGGGAGAAAATGTGCTGGTGGAAATCTGTGGGCAGTGGTGACAAAATTAGAGTTTTTGGAATTTGCTCAAATGGTCAGTTCTAATTACAACCACATTTAACAACAGATGAAGATGAATTTTCAAGAGAAGAAATTAAAATTCCCTAATCGGCCAATCAATTTCCAATTTTCTCTACAATTATAGTAAATAGCTCTACTCTGTTTTTTGGTGTTTATTTTGTGGTACTAGAGATTGAACTTATGTCCTTTACACTGAGCTATATTCCCAGCCCTTATTATTTTTTTACTTTAAGACAGAGTCTCATTAAGTCACTAAGTTGAACTTGCTATTCTTCTGCCTCAGCCTCCCAGACTGTTGGGCCTACAGTTTGCATGTCACCACATCTAGGTGAGTAATTAGTCTTGCTCTGAAAAACATTTTACAAAATATATTCTCTCTGTCCCTGATAGTCACACTGTGGCAACTGAGTACTCCTGTCATGTATAAAATAGGAATAAATACATTAGAATTAGCCGGGCATGGTGGCACACACCTAGAATCCCAACACTTGGGAGGCTGAGGCAGGAGGATTGCCACCGAGTTTGAGGCCAGCTTGGACTACATAGTGAGTTTAAGGCCAGCCTAAACTACACAGTGAGACCTTGTCTCAAAAAAACCAAAAGAATAAATTAGAATAAAAGTACACGTAAGTTGCATATGCATTTCAAATACATAATAATATACAATGCTTCCGTGTATCTAAACCTTACTTCTCAACTTGCAATAATTTCAACTCCAATATGCTGGTGCCATAAAACAGTACACAATGAACATTTAAAGGAAACTAGAAGCCACCAAAAAAATGTGTATTGGAAAAGAAAAACTTGTATAAATATTTTAATCCTAAATTTATTGAGACATTGAGATTAATACAAGTTACCTTTGCCCTCTACAATTACAAGAATGGTGGCTGATTACTTTCAGACATTTATTAATATGGCCAACTACTGAAGTATGTATACAGTTTTTCGATGGACTCTGTAGAAATTGGGGTACTAGCACTTTTTCTGGGTTCAATTTTTTTTAAGCCTGAATGAAGAAATAAATGACAATTCAAGTCTATTCTTACAGATTTTATTTATTTGGTATTGATAAACTCATACTGTTTCACCTGTTTCTAGCCCTGTTGATGGTTTATATTTCAGTCGACAAACACAGTCTGTGCCTACAAGCTCACCAGTGCACACAGTCCAGGCCCCTGAAGACTGTACAAGTATCTCCAGGGGTGAGCTACCTTCCACAGGGGTTATGATGCCATTCACTGGATACTGGCCTCTTCTGCTAAAAACAAACTGTTTCCAGGGACCTTTTATTTAAACACCACTCAAACTTCCTAAAAAACTAGTGGCAGAAAAAACAAAACAAAACAAAACAAAACAAAACAAAACAAAACAAAAACTAGTGGCAGAGCTAAAAAAGATCTCAGAAGATACCCCACTTAGTCTCCTTTGCTAAAACATACACAGTGGTGCTGAAGATGGAAGGACCTTCGCCAGAGAGTATACTGTGAACTACAGAGAGAGTTAAGACCAAGGACTAATCCTCCAAACTACAAGGCCAGGGAAATTAGATTTATCAAAGGTCTAACCGGTGCTTGATATACTCAATTCCAAGAAAACAGTAGCCTCAATTAATAGATGCAACTAATTCAGAAGTTGCATGATCTGCCTAGTAAAAGAAGGGCAGGAATGAAACCAGTCTTGTTCAGCAACATAATGTTCCCTTCACTATACTTCTACATTAAAAAAATCCCAGGTTTTAGAGGTCCTTGAGCAATCCCAACCCATCCCACTTAACAGCTCTATCAACCCAGTATTAAATTCAAATCATGTGAAAATAAAGCCATCTAACACACACGGTGTCGGTTGGAGAAGCATATTGCTCAGGCTGCAGGGACATTTCATTTATTTAAATGTTTTTATTAAAAAAAAATTAAAGACCTTCATGGCACAACTTCTTCCCAGCACAGGTATGTTTTAGTTATACCAATTACAATACAGTTACAACCAATAAATCAAGGCGGGGAGGAACTTCTGACTTTAAACTTAAAAAAAAAGAGGGGGGCCACTTCAAACAAAGTTAAAAAATACTTTAAAAAACCTTTCAGAGTAACTGCCAACACAGCTGTTTTATACTGGCATTCCATTTCCTGCCATCTAAGCAATGCAGACACAGGTAGTGCTGAGAAATAGTGTCCCAATACAAGGTATACAGATGAGGTAATTTACAACACACAAGTTGTTACTCTGTAAACCCTTGGCCCCCCTCCCCCATTGGATCATTTAAAAACTCTCTCTATGCTTCTGCAGTGACTCCTTAAGTAGCATTAAAAAATAAAAACAAAAACAAAAAACAACTTCTATTTATTTCAAAAGGCTCTTGGTGGCACTTCAGAGTCCTCTGCTTTCACCTTCAGTTCTTGCAAGGTCTGATGGGTGTAAGGAGGTCCAGCTGTCTGCAGCTTCCACATCAACCTCAGCCACACCTAGATTTCTGAGCTACAAGACTAGGGTGTGAAATTCATCTACAACTCTCCTCTCCACCGCAAAAGAAACGCCATTAGTTATTAAGTGTCCTGTTCAAATCATAATCCAGTGCAAACATAATCACAAATTGCATCTCTGGCACATCTGGTGCTTTTAGCTTCTGCACAAAGTCAACATGGTAACCCTCACAGCATTCTAGGGCATAAAAGGGTCAAGGACAATAAATAGTCACTGTTAAGTGGCCTCAAGGAAGAAAATCACCCTGCCGGTCAGAATGTTTTCTCTTCAACTCTCTCTATGGTTGAGAAGCATTATAAAAAGAGGCATTAGGTTCTTCTAAAGTTTATAACTACACTCCCTAAAGCCACCACCTTGATAAAATTACTAAAATCAAGATGGGTTACAAAATTAGGTAAGTTCATTAAATTTAATTCCTCAAATAAGTATGTTTACCTATGATGCCCAGGTGAGAAAGGCCCATGAATCTACAAAGGTAGGAGAATGGGGAACTAAGATTTTAGGCCTTAAAATATCGGAAGAATATTTCCTAGTCCCCATAAGCAGCTACTGTAATGAACCAACAGGAGAAAATACAGAGCTGATGGTTTTGCTATTGTGCTTAAAAAACTAGGCTTCCTCAGTGAAGCACCTGATAAACTTAGGTGGTTGGTTTACAGTGGAAAGTCCACTTTATACACACACACAAACACACAAAAACTGGCGACTTTTTCCATCCCCAATCCCTGCACTGCTGACACACAAAATGAGTTTTATGGCAAAGGATCCTTAATCCCCAGAGACGCTTTGGCTTGTGGTGCTTTTTTAAGGCCTCTCTGCCCTGCCCGGTACCATGGGTTGAACGAGGGGTGTATAAAAACGGGGGCCTTGGGAAGCCTCCACGGTACAGGGCTGCAGGCCCCTCAGATGTGAATGTGAGACACCCACCCAGCGAGACTTTTACACAGGGAACTTAAATCTAACCTTGATAAATAAAACCAAAAGTTTATTTACACCAAAGAATTCCAACACTGGATCTTTCACATATGAAGGACAAAGTATATATATATACACACAGCAAAGGGTGGCAGGGCTGTAACAAGAGTTGATAGTTTCCCACAATTACAGGTCTACCATTTCCATTTCACTGGAGAGAGTGGCTCTGCTCCTGCCTCCCAGATACATTTACAAGACTGAGGAGCAGGTCTTCTCACTGGATGGCATGTGAGGGAAGAGGAAGGTAGGAGGAAAAGAAGGTAGCTCAAAATGAAACCCAGTGTGGCCGCATCTTCCATTAGCTCTTAGATTTGCTAGCATGAAATCTATATAGACAATGGTTTTTTTTTTTTTTTTTTTTTTGTAAAAAGCAGTAAGTTATGCCCAGTAACTGACTTCAAGATGTCCAAATCAAAGAAAACTGAAAAAGATTTTGCCTCCCCTCTCCTACCAGCTATGGAGCACAACATGTTGAGACATTAAGGGGAAAAGACCAAGGTAGGAGCCTGGGATGAATGTTACCGCGATTTTAAACTAAACTTACACCAAAATTATAAATGAGCTGGATTCAAGGTTAGGTCAATAAAACATGATTCATACTGAACAAAAGTTTTCAGAATCTGTCTGTCCTTTGGGTAGATTTTCAACATCTCCACATAACTAAGACACACTTCTACTAGAGTTGCCAGCATAACCGCACTGAAGCACTTATGGAATAAATGACTAGCAGTACACTACTCTTACAGATTGGGTCTTCCCTGCCTCTTTTCTGTCCTGCCTCCTTCCTTCCCACCTCCCTTGAGAAGCTACATTTTTGTAATCTCTGGAGAAGAGCATGAGATACAACCCCCCAAAGTATAGGATGGTGGGGGAACAATGGTAGGAATGGGAAGAAATTTCCACCTAAATGCAGCAGCCAGGATTGAGGCTGGTTTATTTCTGTTCTTTAGTGATGAGGAACTGAATTTGGAAGGGGAGAAAAATATTTGTCCATGAAATATTCCACCTGCAGGTAATCTTTCAGGGAATCCCCTGAGTTATGAAAAGTTCGAGTTAAAAAAAAAAAGAAAAAAAAAAAGAAAATCAGCCTATTATAATTTTTTTTTTATGACTGAACTACTATAAATCCACAAGCAACGGTTCAGACACGGTGCTTCTGAAGTGTTTCACCCTCCCCACCAGGCGCAAGCTGCATCAAGGAGAGGGTGGACTTCCCCACCTCTGCTCAGGCATCAAGAGAAAGATGGGGCCATTACTGCTGAGCGCCAGCGGCAGCTGGAACAGGCATCCCAAGGGGGTTGGCAGCAGCAATCACCGGTGAGCCTGCCAGAGGTCCGAGGGGTGAAGGGGTTGGCACTGAAGAAATCCCTGAAAGAAAACAGCTGAGAGTGAGCCACAGACTCTGGCCATGGCAATTTCAGTCATCAGTTTTTCATGGGCTTTATCTCAAGAATAACAATGAAAATTCTTTATTGAGGATGCTTCTTGGCCAGATTTTTACACAGGCATTTCAAGTACTATCCTTTTAAATTCAAGTTAAAATGGCAAGTTCTACTGAATTTAGCAGATGGATAAAGAAACATTAAACTTGGAGAATTTAAGCAGTTTGTTGAAGGCAAACAGCCAGTAACTGGAGACTATGCTTGGGTTCTATCAGAAGCCCGTTCTGGGCAGCACAGTACAACCAACCACCCACTCTGTAATCTGTGCTTTGTAACGCGGTCACCACCAGCCAGCCACACATAGCTACCAAGCACTTATAATGTGCCTACACAACTAAGGAACTCAACTTTTATATGTTCTTCGATTTTAATTAATTACATAGTCACTACTACACTGAAAAGCACAGGACTGTGGTCAAAGCACACGTGATTTTATACCATGTTGCCTTGATAACTGGCAGCTCCTCAAACTACTAAAAGTCATTTTGGGTGAGAAAAGGTGAAATGGTGCTTTAACATTTATTTCCATTTGATTCCTTCTACTTCTCTAGTTACCAGAATTACTTGCTAGCTTGCCCTCAATCAGCCAGTTATTTAAATTTTCAAAATGCTATATAAAAGTTGGGTATGGTGGCGTACACCTGTAAACCCAGCACTCTGGAAGGCTGAGGCAGGACTGCAAATCTGAGTCCAGCCCAGGTAACTCAGCAATTTAGTGAGACTTTATCTTAATCCCTCCTACCCTCCCTCCCTCTGCAAAAAAAAGCCCCAATAACCCTCCTTATATGCAGGGTACATGTTCCAGGATGCCTGAACCTGCAGATAGTACCAAACACTTATAAGTACCATGTTTTTCTCATATATACACATGTATGGTAAAGTTTATGTGTAAATGAAACACAGTAAGACTGACATACAGCATCAGAACAGTATATTTTAATGAAAATTATGTTAATGTATTCCCTCTTAAAAGAGTAAAGACAAATATTTTTGCACTGGGAGTAACTAAAACTGTGGATGAGGAAGACTATTACATGTCTGTGTGGTTTAAAATATAACAGGTTTGGGCTAGGGATTAGCTCAGTGGTTAGAGTGCTTGCCTTGCAAAAACAAGGCCCTGAGTTCAATCCCCAGCACCAAAAACAAAGAAGGGGGGGGAGAATGTGATTATATTTACATTCTCCTGTTCTTGCACATGGTTCTTCATGCCCTTGCCGCCATTTACATTATTATTTTAGTTAGAGCTCTAACAACACTGAATACTTGGTCATCTTTTCTCTGGTCACATTATATTCCACTGAATGGGTGCCCCATAACTGATTTAACCAGTTCCCTACTGATAGCTGTTTTCAATGTTATGCTATTATAAATTAGGCTATGAGTAACCTTGGCTATATGTTGTTTTGCACACAGGATACTCATAAGGATAAATTCTAAAAGGCAGCTGTTTTTTTTTTTTTAATTGAGATCAAGGCAATAATGAAGGTGTCTGACTAAATGCCCTTATGACCACACTGTACCTGGTTGCATGTTGCCTACACATACATATAGTTTTGCAATTTCTCAATCCTGTTTCTGAGGGCTACTCAACTGCTGTCATTCTAAACCGTGAGATGAAAGGATTTCTTTTAATTTTTCATGGCTTGTTGGGACTTCAAGAACCTCTGCAAGACACTTTTTGTCGGGGATGCTGTGATTTTTTTTTTTTTGTGCTGGGGATCGAACTTGGGGCCCTGCACTTGCTAAGCAAGTGCTTTACCACTTGAGCAGAATCTCCAACCCCTGTGTTGTGATTCTGATATGAAAGAGACAGCTATTTACAACAGTGTCACTAAAATATACCAAGTGTCAAAAGCACCTTCAAATCTGGTGGGAAAAGCTACACAGGCAGGTATGTCACTAAGGACATCTGCAAGATGTCCTTAGTGTACACAAGAAATCAGGCCACAAAGAAGGGACAAAATTAAGAATAGTAACTGATTTCAACTTTTTTTTTTTTTTTTTTGAAAGAAGAATCTACCGATGAACTGACCTGACATCATGTTGGCGCTGCTGACAGGTGTGCTGCCCCCTGGCATGCTAGATGAACCCATTCGAGCCTGGTCTTTCACAACAGTATCTAGAAAAGAGCAAAGTTAGGTTCTGTTTGGCTTCAAGGATTAAACTAATTAGTTTGGGTGGCCTCAGAATAGCTACCTTCAATCTTTGCATTTTATTTCTACTCCATTATTATTCCTGGAATTTAAGGTGGCAACTGCCTTCGCCATGAGTTACACTACTAGCACAAAATAGAAATATCTTTCCTATCCAATTGGAAAGGTCAACTCTGAAACCAAATGGTAGAAAGATGAGGTAATTATTTGCAGTAGAGCTGATTTAAAATGAAGCTGGTGGAGGAAAAAAAAAAAATTCAAAAAGAAAAGAAAACAAATGACGTTGGCCATGCTGGGATTTAATGGAGACAGTATAATCCATCTAACCTGGCCAAGACAGAAATTATTAGAATGAATGAACTGATTTGTTTATTTATTTATTTGGGTGCTGGGGATCAAACTCAGGGCCTTGCACTTGCTAGGCAAGTACTCTACCACTGAGCTAAATCCCTAAACCTTTGTGTGTTTTTTTGTTGTTGTTGTTGTTTTGTTTTTTTGAGACAACATCTTGCTATGTAGTTCAGGTTAGCCTTGAATTCATGGTGATCCTCCTGCCTCAGCCTCCTGAGGGCTGGGATTCCAGGTGTGCACCACCATGCCCAGCTCAGAGTGATCTGATTTTAGTGGGTCACAGCTCAGCTGTTCAGAGGATGGTGCTGAGTAGGTCTGTGTAGGTCAGGGCTATAACCACAGACTCAGTCTCCATCTCAATCAGCCTGTCCATCTGCTTTAGGTACAGAAGACCGGGTAAGAGGGTAACTGATTCAGTCTAAAACCATCCCAATGCTGGGTGTTGGGGTGGTGGCACATGGGTGTAATCCCAGCACTTGGGAGGCTGAGGCAAGATGACTGCAAGTTCAAGCCTGGAATACACAGTGAGTCCAAGACCACCCTGAACTACATCATGAGATCCTGTCTCAAAAACCAGCCAACCAACCAACCAACCAACCAACTAACCAACAGACCTTCCTACCACTCTCCATGGACTATCCAATGGTGAAGCTGGTATTGCCACAGGCTGGGGTGGGTCTAAGTGGCATTTCATTTAAATGGCATCCTTAGCTATACTCACAAACCTAATCAAGGTGTTCATACAATATAAACATTTGTAATCCTCATTGGCTCTCTCCAATTAACGATTACTAGAGAAGGAATAAAAAGGGGGTATTTATATAATTTGACTACTCTACATAGACACTGGGAAATATCGCCCACATAGAATTTTATAGCTAATAATCCTCTCAACAATCTTGTCAAGAGTTGATATTACTTTCCTTATATGAAGAAACTGAGACTCGGTGTGGGTGAGGTAGCTTTGCACTGAGCGAAGAGGAGCTGTACTGCAGCTCTACTCTCTAGGCCTCCAGGCTGAGCTTCCCTCATCATGCTCTCCCTCACCTTACCCAGTCTGCAGGGTAGCGGGGGACGGGCTTGCCCAGGCTCTGAGGACTGGACAGCTGGACTCACAGAAATAGGGGTGCTCCATGGCTTCTCTTGCAGTGAGCCGTGACTGGTGATCATATCGCAGCAGCTTATCCAGGAAATCCAAGGCCTCTGGGCTGACAAGGTGCTGGTTTTCACTGTGGACAAAGCGTTCCCACCGCTTACGAGAGTGTCTGCAAGGCCAAATGGGGAAATGAAAAACAGGCCATAGGGGCAGAGAATCCAAACACTTCATTCCTACACCTTCTTCAGGGGCTAGGAGCTCAGCTACCACCAGAGGGGTAAAATTTTAGCTAGTAATTTTCTACCACTCTGTCACTGAGGGCACTGGAGCCAACAATGCTACCTGGAGACTGGGAATAGTAGTGCAGCATGAAAGAGAAATCTGAGTCCTTTCAATTTTAAGAACTGTATACTTCACTGGTTACTTTGTTGGATGTGAATGCTCCTATGCAGCAGGGAAGGTCAGGTGGCTGAGTTAACTAGTTTCTTACACACACACACACACACACACACTCTCTCTCACACTCCTGACATCTCTGCCACTTGATCAGCAAGACTTTGCATAAGTGAAGTTTGGCTCCTGCTAAGTGGTTAGTACATTAGTATTGTCTCATCACTACCACCAGAATCATTTGTCTGTACATCGGTCTATTTCTTGTGGGGAAGGATCTGTCGTTTAAAGAAGCAAGCTAAATCAAGAGAGACTTTTATTTTTTTGACAGTACAGGAGATTGAACCTAGAGCACTGACACTCAGCTACACCCCCAGCAACCTACCCTGTTTTTTAAAGTTTTGAGACGGGGTCTTGCTAAATTGCCCAGCATAGGCTCAAACCTGGAATCTTTCTGGCTCATCCTCTCAAGCTGCTGGGATTATAGGTGTATGCCACTGTGCCTGGCTAAAATTCTGATTTTTGACTTAACTTCTTTCCGAATCTACATTTCGTTAATTTCACAGGAATCCTTTGATTACAACCCTTACTCTTACTCTTGCCTGCTTAATTTTAACACAGCATCCTGTAACACCAGACCACTGGCATTGTAGCAATGTTGGCAAAGAGAGTATGACTACTTTGAGGACCCAAAATACTAGTTTGCACCAAAAGGGCTTAAGTCACTGATGTATGGATTTTGTACTAATGACTTACCTGCCCAAGATATCATTGAAACGGGGATCTAATTCAATGTTGTATTTGTCAATATAGTCATATAAATCTTCTGTCCCCAGAACCTTGGCTATCCTCACCAACTAGTATTGAAGAAAGACAAAAACCCACACAACATACACATTATATGATTAAATCAACAATTAAACATAACTGAATTTACAAAAAGGCATCATCATTACGCCTACAAGTATGAATGTTATCTCCTAACAGTTTATACTTTAAAGTTCTGTGTTTGGCAGAAATGGATTTCATGTAAAATTCCTGAAATCAATGCTTTATGAAAATGTTATAAAGAGTAAAGTGCTTTATGATATGGTTCCTTTCCTTGAAATGTTCCCCTGTCTTATTTTTTTCCCCCTCAAAACCCAAATGAAGATGTCACTTCTTTTGGGAAGCTGCTCTTACACACCCAGACTATGCACCACCACTGCCTTCCGTACCTGTCACACTTCTACTCTGACAATGTTCCTTATGTTTGACTCCCTTACAGATAGACTATGAACCACTTGAGAGGAAGGACTGCTCTTTTTTTCTATATCCCTCGGTCCAGCATACCAACTGACAGAGTTGCTGATTTAACATCAGGTAGTAGTCTTTGAATCATTAAAGATGACTACTGTGCTCAAACGAAAGAAGGCAAAGGAACCTTCCATAAAGTCCTAGAATCTTTCTAGGTTCTCTTGAATGAAACAGCCCCAGGACGTTCAAGGGGAAAGTGGTGTTAGTCTAAAAAACACCATATGTATTTCTACGGATATATATACTCAGCCATATAGAGAGATTAAAAGGATCACAGAAGTATCACATATAAACATGTTGGAGAAAGTATTTCCAAACCTAATAAAAGTTCACATTAGGAAATTCTACAATAAAGCACTATTTTCTAGTCTGGATGACAGTTCCATGGTTGTTCATTTAAGTATTATTCTTTGAATTGTACTTATGCTTTATAAAATATTTCACAATGAAACAAGCAATGCAAACTAAAGAAGACCAGGGCAGGTGGGGAAAGCAAATAAAATCTGATTTCAAAAGGCTGAACCAATAGCTCCCAAAATACCCACCTGAGGATCAATGTCAGGTTGGCTGAACATACCTACCGCAATGTGAAAATTATTCCCCACCCTCAGAGATCCTGATCTAATAAGTTGCCGGTGGGGTGGGGTGTAGGAATCTATATTACATCAAGATCCACTGAGGTTTCTGAAGAGTAGGACATTCTGGTCATCGTTACATTAGATAAGTGAGTTTTTTATGGGAATGACATATATTACCTGATCATAATTGTCATGTCCATGGAAAAATGGCTCCTTCCGGAAGATCATACTTGCCAGCATACAACCCAAACTCCACATATCCAAACTATAATCGTACATCTGCATTAAAGGAAACTCACAGTTATCATACATAAATCTTCAGGATTGTCCTCTTAAAATTAAAAAAAAAACCTTTTACTGGGCACAGTGGCATACGCCTGTAATCCTAGCACTTTGAGAAACTGAGGGAGGAAGATCAAAAGTTGAAAGCCGGGCATGGTGGTGCGTGTGCTGTAATCCCAGCACTTGGAAGGCTGAGGCAGGAGGACTACTGCAAACTCAAGGCCAGCCTGGGCAACACAGTGAGTTCAAGGCCAGCCTGGACAACATAGGGAGACTACCTCAAAAAACAAAGCAAAACAAAATAAAACACAAAATGAAATTTAAACTAAAGATAAAGTAAGCAAGCCAGCCAAAATATTAATAACTCTATGTAGTTCTTTTCAGTCTTCCATACATTCTTTTATCCAGTTTAAAAATCATTTGTACATACTATGTTTAACTTTTTTTATTTATGCAAGAAAATCCACGAACTGTTAAGCCTATCAAAACCTTTTAATGGGTACTATTATTTTATAAATGTGTCAGAATTTAATTTTTAAATTCCCCTATATTAGGACAGTGTTTTTGTTCATCACTATTTTTAAATAATGTTGTAAGGAATATTTTTAAGTTTAAATTGTTTTTTGGGCTTAGGGTTACATCTTTTAGGTCCCACAAATGGAATTTTTAGGATAGGGTAAAACTTTCTGTTTTTTGTTTGTTTGGTTTTGGTTTTTTGAGACAGGGTTTTGTTTTGTGGTTCAGAATGGCCTTGAACTCTATGTAGCCCACGCTGACCTCAAACTCACAGCAATCCTCCTGCTTCAGCCTCCTGAGCGTGCTAGTACAGGCATATACCACTGTGCCTGGTGTCTTGCCTGGAAGATTTTGTTTTTAAAAACACTTTTTAAATCTACTAGTGACTTAAAAAATTTTTTTTGTTAGGGATTCTTTTCTTATTTAAGGTATAATTTAGTAGATATATAAGGACCAATTCTGAGTTTATTCTTAAAGGTGGTTAAGGCTAGCATGAAATTCAACCAGTTCTGGAATTTCTGACTAGAAAAAGTACTTTGGGTATACTTTTCTCCTGGAATGAAATACAGATTGATTTATATCCCACCAACATAATGTAAAGTAAATTATGCTGGATGAACTGATTTAAATATTTCATTTCACATACAAGGGAGAGCTATGAATGTGCATAAATGGCATGGGTAAAAACCACAGAGCGACAGTTTTACAAGTTATAGCAAAATAAACATAGGACCAAAATTGTACTTGCCCTTCTTTTCTCACCTGATAGTCTACAAGTAG
The DNA here is from genome assembly GCA_004026905.1 of Hystrix cristata. Lineage (NCBI taxonomy): Eukaryota > Metazoa > Chordata > Mammalia > Rodentia > Hystricidae > Hystrix > Hystrix cristata. The sequence continues at coordinate 60,534 of PVJO010009371.1, forward strand.
CTCAGGGCCTTTGAAGTATCGGGAAGCAACTCGAACATTATATTCCTGACCAGGATGATAAAACTCAGCCAGACCCCAGTCTATTAGCCGCAGCTGAAAGAAAAAAAATGAAAGCCAGAATAAACCATGAGCAATTTTATCTTCCTCTAAGCTATTACCATTCTGCCATTAGAGTACTATTAAAACAACAGCAGCAAAAAATGTCACTCTACTTAAAACCTTCAGCTAGGTGTGGTGGCATATACCTGTAATTCCAGCACTCTGGGATGCTGAAGTGGAGGATCACGAGTTCAAACCCTGCCTGGGCAATTTAGTGAGATCCTGTCTCAAAAATGAAAAAAGGCTCTGGGGTCAAGGAGATGGGTGGGAGAAGCAAGCAAGCAAGCAATGAGCAAGGAGACCATTTACTGGTTATCTATAGCCTTTAGGATAAAAATAAAATTTCTCAGCTTAATAGCCTTCCCCACAACCTAGTTTCTGAAATACACTCTCACTGTACATTTTCATGAAATTATCTTAAACCGTACATTTCACTAAAATGTCCCTGCTCGCCAATGTCCTGCTATCTACTGGTGAACAGCTCTTTATTTAGGGGAGCAGGGGGATACCGAATTTAAGTTAGCTCTTGGGTTTGGGGATTTAGCTCAGTGGTAGAGCACCTGACTAACAAGTGCAAGGCCGAATTTGATCCCTAGCACCCACAAAAAACAAAACAAAAAAACCCCAACCAAATAAACAAAAAAAGCTAGCTCCTCAATTAAGTCTTTCTAATCATGCAACTAGAATGAACAAACCATTCTTCAGTCCTCTGCACATACTTCTTTAACAGAACTTGTAGCTTTTTACGGTATATTTGTTTTTACCTTTCTTTGTTAAACATACCCTTGAGGCTAAAAACTGTTTCCTTCACCTTTATAATTTGTAGAATTTAACACAATTGCTGGTACACAATATAAAAATTTGTATACCAGTAAATAAATATTTGCTGACTGAATTTCACCAAAATGTGTCTTGAAAGTGGACAGAGACTAGTAGGACAAATAGCACCTCATCTGATCAATCCATGCTGTGGAAGGGTGAACAGCAGGACCTGGAGAATAATACCTGATAGCACAGGCACTAAGTCACTGTTTATATAGCAAGTCCCCGATTTACAAATGAGTTCCGTTCCAGGAGAACATTTTGTAAGTTGGATTTGCTCATAATCCTACAAAGTGAGTCTTACATAGTAGACCTGTGAATCTTATACAGTATGCCCATGAAAGCGCGTGACTCAAATGTTCGTAAATTGGGGACTTACTGTACATGTCAAAACTAAACCTCCAATGAAATGAGTTCTAGCAAACTCAGCTCCACTTACATTCTCTCCCTTGGTTAAAGGTGATGTCAGTCATTCTGCCATTCAATTTAGGTGAAAACAAGACTGACTTTGGATTCTTGTTTCCCTCACACCTCATATTTATCTGTCAACAAATCCTGCTGGCTCTACTATATTCTTTGTTTCGTTTTTGGCTCTGCCATATTCTGACCATTACCATCATCATCTCCAGTGCCTCTGCCTTAGTCTGTGCTCCCACCACCTCTTCTGATGTGCTGCAAGAACCTCTTCTCCTAACTGATCTAGCTAATTTCACTCCTGTCTCTATTCTCTAGACAGCAACTAGAACAATACTTTAAAAAAGTTGTTTGTTTTAAAACAATTACAGATTCACAGGAAGTTGGAAAACTAGTATATGTCCTGCACACCCTTCATTCAGTTTCCCTCAATAGCAACACTTAACATACCTGCAAGAAAAACCAGGAAATTGGTATTGGAACGCTTCATACACAGAACTTACTCAGATTTTACCAGTTTTACAGTATTAGTGTTAACGTGTGGTGCAATGTTATGCCGCCACCAGATACAGAACTCTTCCATCACCACACGGGTGTCCCATGTAGCATTTCAACTCCTGCTAACCTCTGTTCTCAATCAATATATTTTTGTCATGAGGAAAATGTTATATAAATGGGATTATTACATATAACTTTTTTTTTGAGACAGGAGCTCACTTTGTAGTTCAGACTGGCCTTGAACTTGTGGTGATCCTCCTTGCCTCAGCCTTCCAAGTGCTGGGATTACAGGTGTGTGCAATTAACATATAATTTTTTGATACAGTATTGCCTTTTTTTTTTTTAACTCAGCATAAGATTATCCAAGGTGCTGCATATGTAACACTTCTTTCCTTTTATTGCTGAGTGATACTACTCAGAAAGAGTAATACATGGGATGGTTAACCATTCACTCATTGAAGAACTGTATTTTTCCCCCATTTTCTTTTTTTTTTTTTTGAGATAGGATCCTGCTGTGTAGTCCAGGCTGGCCTTGAACTCACTTTGTAGCACAGGCTGGCCTCAACTTGCAGTGATCCTCCTGCCTCAGCTTCCAAATGCTGGGATTAGAAGCTGGCACCATCACACCCAGCAGTATTTTACCCCAATTTTGAGCTATTAGAAATAAAACTTCAATCATGTTTATAGATTTTTGTGTAGACCCAAGTTTTAGATAAACGACATAGTTGCATCATACAGTAAGCATACATTTAGCTTCTTATGAAACTGACAAACTATAAAATAGTTTGGCGCTTTCCAAAATGCCAAAGTCTTATATTCCCACCAACTATGTATGAGACACTGTTTCTTCAGATCCTTTCCAACATCTGGTATTGTCATTATTTTTTATTTTAGCCTCTAATATATATGAAGTGAATGCTAATGTTCTTCTCAAACCCTGCAAAAGCTTTCCATCTTCAGAGAAAAGGTCTGGCAATGACCTGTAAGGCTTTACATGATTTGGTTTTCTTTACCTCTTTCACCTCATATCCTCCTCCTTTCCTTTCATTCTATCCCAGCTCTACCTTTGTTGTGGTTCCAACATGCTGGTCTGTAATATTACAATGTATTTATATTCTGGCTTTTCACCCTGGCTCATAATTTCCTTGGGATCCGTTATTCCCTAAAAGACTAAAATGATACAAATATCTTTTGTAACCTATATGACCTTGGTTCCTTGGTTCTTGTTTCTTTTTGTTTTTTTGAGATGGGGTCTCACTATGTAGTTCAGGCTGGCCTTGAGTTCACTATGTTGCCCAGGCTGGCCTCAAACTTGTAGCAATCCTCCTGCCTCTGCCTCCCAAGTACTGGGATTAGAGGCGTGCGCCACCATGCCCAGCCTTGTCCTTGGTTCTTGAGGCAGTTTCAGAACAATAATGGCGAAAGACAGCAATGCAGGGGCACATGAAGCCTCAGAAAGCAGAATCTCTCTGTCCTCCTTTTGCATGCTTTTTTCTCCCTAAAGCAGACCACAGAATGGAATTTCTCTCCCCTAAATTGGACCACTGCAACTAAAATTGTTTGGAGCTGGTCACCATCGTATGAGCCTCATTTCAGAAAGGGTTCTGGGCTGTTATGTGAGGGGAACGCTGCACATGTGTCAAGAAGGACCTGAACGGACAAACCTCGCTACGTATCTCCACTAAAGTCTATCAGCAGTACATCAGAACCTTTCTGTTAAATCACACTGCTGGAGTGGTTGTCCATGCTTCAGTCACACTTATGCAATGAAATCTCTGTAAAAACCCAAGTGGACGGAGTCTGGAGAGCTTCTGAAGAGCAAAGCACGTGGCGGTCCCAAGGGCAGAGCACCTGAAAGTGGCACAGAGGCTTTCGGCACCCTTTCTCACATGCCTCGTACTATGCATCTATTCATCTACATCTTTCACAGTAGCCTTTCGAATAATCCGATACATGTATTTTGAGTTCTAGCCACCCTGGCAAGTTAACAGAACCCAAGGAGCAGGTTGTGGGAACTCCAAATTACAGCAGGTTGGTCAGAAGCGGAGGTGAAGGAACCTGGAGCTGGCAAAAGGTAGATAGGACAGTCCCAGGATCTGATGCCATCTCCAGGTAGATAGATAGTGGCAGAATGAAATCAAATTAGAGGACATCCAGCTGGTGGTATGCTGCTGTAGCATTAACTGCTGACTTGGTGGTGAGGATAAATCCCCATTATCTTTTGGGGGTCACAGAACTGTTCTGTGCTATGAATATATAGTGGGACTGAGTTTGAATTGGTTTTTCCTCTATTTATTCATAGAGGCACACGTTCTTGCCTTAGGGCTTTTGTACTTGCTACTTCCTCTGTCTGTGACACGTTTCTTCTTGACACTGCATGCCTGTGCCCCTTCTAGCATTCTCTAAAAATACCCCATTTTTAATCAAACCTTCCTTTATTCCTTATTTTAAAACTGAAACACCCTCTACCATTCCCTACTCCCTAATTTATTTGACTTCCATACTACTTTAAACTTCCTATTCCAATCAGCTTCCCCCAAATGTAACCTCTTTATCGATAAGCATTTTTTGTCTGCTTTGTCCACTTGTATATCCTATCCCCCAGCCTCTACAATAATGTCAATTACACAGTATGTATCTAAAACATCACTAGTTAAGTCAACAGATCACTAGTTAGTTAAGTCATTTCCCCGAGAATACAACAGACAATCATTGCTTGTAAGAGGTCAGCTTGGTCACCTTAAAAACCTGAAATGTTACAAAGCACACGGCCACGACAGCTCTCATGTAAAACAATGTGCAGAAAGTCAAAGGCCTCATGACACTTGCTAACCAAAGCAGCTTTTTCTTAAAACTTCACAACTGCACTTTAAATTCTCACATTTAACCTAATGGTATGTGGGACAACATTACACCCATTGTACACATAAGAAAAAGGAGGCAAATGAGAAGAAAAAAGTTTCTTAGGAAACTAGTTGAGAAGATGAGAAAAAAAGCTTCATTTCCAGATGTAGACAAATCAAATGTTTTGCCCATTACACAAACGTTTCATTGATAGCATTCTCAGGAATATGAATGGTTCAAGCATGCTGACTTAATTTAGTCACTAATATTACCGAGTGCCTAGTAAATGCCATGGACTGTGACAGATACTCAGGATGAAGTGTTAAAGATGGGCTTAACTCCATCATGGGGATAAGTAAAGCTTGTCACACTGTTGCTTTACCTTTCTGTGCTCATGATCGATCATGACATTATGGGGCTTCACATCTCTGTGCATAATTCCCATGCTGTGACAATAATCCAGGGCCTATGAGAGAAAAGGGTAAGAAAAGAAAGAGTTAGCCTGTAGAAGAGTGATTTTTTAATAGTCCCTACTTTTTGGTCCATGTATGTAGATCTTCTAGCTCATGATGACCCTGGGAATCGGGATCAGGACAATCACTCTCACAGCTTTTCTTCTGAAACTTGTTCAGGATCCCAGTCAAGCAAACTCAGGTCTCTGAACCTCAAATTCTGTTTGGGTTTTTTTTTTTTTTTTTTTTTGGCAGGGGGGCGGGTTTGAGACAGGGTCTAGCTATGTAGTTCAGGGTGACTCTAAACTCACTATGTAGCTCAGGCTGGCTATAGTGACCCTCCTGCCTCAGCCTCTCAAGTACTGGGATTACAGGCATGTGTCACAACACCTGGCACAAATTCTGTTCTTTATAGAGTTATCAAAATTCTTTCTGTTCAAAAAGATTCAAAGTGTATACCAATTGCACAGCTTCTAATTTGTACCTCTTATTCAAAGCCTAGATTATCTCTATAAACTCAGCCCCTCAAAATATTTGAAGAATAGTAACTCTTTAGAGGCTAAGAATGTTTAATATAAGCTGACAAACTAGGGCCATGGGGTAATTCTGACCTGCTGCCCTTTTTGGGTGAATAATACTTTACTGATACACAGCCAGCTTATTTGTTTGCATACTATCCATGGCTGCTTCTGTGCTACAACAGCAAAGAAAAATGTGACAAAGATCCCCTTGGCCCACAAAGCTTAAAGTACTATTTGGCCCTTTTCTAGGTCATCAGTCAATCCAATGTGAAAATTAAGGTGAATTGAGTGATGTAACTTTTGGGTTTGCTAATCCTGGCCTTTTGCTCAACTGATGGCATTAGCCAAGTTCTTGTCCTTCCTCAAGGGCAGCTTGGATTCCTACAGTTGACAGAGCTGAGCGGGCAAATCCCTAACTTTCTGAAACTCTGCTTGGCACAAGAGTTTATAAATGAAAGGCAAGATGGAAGATCTACACTAATACAATCTCTTCTGGGTATGTCTAAGACTCAAGTAACAGGCCTGATGCCAACTCCTGTTTAGTAAGAAACCTTAGCCAACTCTCAGGAATTCTCACCTCTATAAAACTGATGTTGTAACTACGAGGACCAAGATATATTTGGTGATCCCATTTTAGAAATCAAAGTTCATTCTCAATCAGCAATCTCTAAGCAAAGATTTACACAACCCTTAGGACAATGACCCTGTGAAGGCTAAGTTCAAATTTACAGTTTTACTTGTTGAATCTTAAGTGAAACAAAGTACACTAGAAGCTAGCAGATCAAGAGCTATCTTTGTAAGTTCTGGCAATATCATTTACACCCTCAGCCTTTCCCCAAACCCTTTGCAAAGCATTAAAAATTGCACTCCTACTAAACACCATTCAAAAACCCTTACATTGGCCCAAGGGTTCCAATAGAATTATCAAAAACTTTAAGTATTGGCCCTTTCCTTCACTATAACTTTACAAAGTTAGTTCACTGGGTTTCCTACCATCACCTGGACTATTTAACAAAGCTAAGGCTAATTTAAAGATACTCAGTATCCAAAGTTCCTTACCTTCAGAATCTCATACATGTAAAATCGAATATCATAGTCTGTTAACGTCTGGTACAATTGCTGTTAAAAATAAATGCAACATTTGAGCCATGAAATAAAGCTAAGATGGAGACAATTTCTCACCCTTACAGTAATTCAAACTAAGACTTGGCTCATTAGCCACCATTCCAAGACTCGTATGTTCACTGCTATTTATCCAACATAACATTCATTTTAAAGAGATACTATGGGTTTTCAACTGTGAATGTACAAGTGCAGAAATATTTAAACTTGTATTGTTGAAGTTATAATTAACTGTTGGGAGAAAATACACATTTATAATGTACTTTGCTTTTCCATTCACTTTCAGACCTTCTCATAAGACAGTCTGACAAAGACACAACCTGGTTAGTGTGGAACCAACCTGTCTTCCACAGCATTGCTAATCATCAGTAAGTATGTGGATGGTGTGGTGCCAAGTCTGCTGAGCCACTCTGACAGAACTATTCCTGTCCTAAACTGAAAGTAAACTTGGGAAAACTGTTAAGTAACCTGTTCAGTTTCCAAAGGGCTACAGAATTTTAACTTGTAGAAATTTATCTTTTAGTACTTAGTGGCATCTGCTAATAAAGTTCTTTTGAAGTTGTCACATTCTAATTCTAAAACAATTTCTCTTTTCTTGGGGGGATGCTGGGGATCAAACTCAGGGCCTTGTGCTTGCTAGACTAGCGCTCTACCACCTGAGTTAAATTGCCTACCCTCTCCTTATTTTTTTTTTTTTTTTTTTTGCAACAGGGTCTCACTATATAGTTTAGGCAGCCTCAAACTCATGGCGATACTCCTGCCTCTCCCCATTCTCAACAAAAGAGTTCTTCCATTTACTGATACAGAATATTTCTGATACTGCTGCAAAAGCAAGTCAAATACCTTTACAACCTGTACTCCAAGATAGTGCCTATATTCTTCTATTATACTGGAATTAAAACAAGTATTTGAAATTAAGTAGGCTACCAGATATGCACTAGAGCAGAAATTTGCTATCATCCTTCCCCATTCCCCACCTTTTATGACCTATAGCCTAAGGGGCTACAGAGTAGATCAGTGATAAGAGTGCTTGCCTCGCATGAGTGGAGTCCTAGGTTCAATCCTCAGTCTCAGGGGTGGTGGTAGTGGGGTCTATAGCCCAGGGTTTTTGAGAAATTCCAAGGAATAAGCAGTTTCTACTATTATACACATAATACATTCCTTCTTGAACATCCTTGTCTTAAAGTAACTTGGCATAAATAAAGCCAGACTCTGGGTGAACATGTACTGCTGCCTTTATTAGGGTGGACGTGAGCAGAAACTCTTAATGAGTGGTAAAAGTGAAGAGAGATAAATATAGTCATTAAAAAGAGCACTAAGCAAATAAATAGGCGAAATGGCACTATGTGGACAATAAACACTACTTGTACAAGAGTTTTTTTTATCTTTAAGATTTAGCAATGTAAGGATGAAAAGTTCTTTTAAAACAAGTGAGAAGCAAGTTCTTCAAATCCTATCATCCATAAATGGCTCTCTCTGTGGTCTAAAAACCCCATAGCTTTAAATATTTGGCTATATATTATACCTTGAAGTCTGTGTTGTTTACATGTTCAAAAACCAAGGCGGGGGTTCGTGACTAGGGGAAAGAAAAAAAAGAAAAGAAAAGACATATTAGTAATGGAACTGGCAATTTTAGCAGGGACAATGTTTGCGGATGCTGCATGGTGAATTTGGCAGGCCTCGCCTCAGTAGTTAGAAACCCTCTATTGCTAGAAGCCCTCCCCACTCTGATCACCACCACTTAGGTCATTTTAAGGATGGGTTTCAAACAGAAGACATGGAGCTAAAGTCTCACCAGGCTCTAGGCAGCCCGACAATGCGCCCATCGCCCATCAGCATCGGACCTGAGTTTGCAAAATGGATTAAGACATTTCAGTTTCCAGTGCTATCAGTCTCTTAGCCTAGAAGAATAAGAAATAGTCTGTGGGTCTCTTTGAAAGAAAGACCTAAGCTAGTTAAATGGTATACTGGATTAAGCACTTGTAAAGCAGGACTTAATGCTGAGGGTGGGGGGAACAGAAAGGGGCCAGCTGTGCTCCAGAGCCAGCACCACCTCAGGCCTGGTGGGCCTTGCTAACGCCTATGATACTCACCACAGGGTCTTTTACAATGTCTGCCAATGTGATAATGTTGGGGCCTCCTCTCAAATTCTCCAAAATCTTTATTTCACGCTTAATTTTCTTCTTTTTCACTGGCTGAAAGGGTAAAAATGTATCAGTGAAAAATTTAAAAACATTTCAACAGGTAGTGTAATACATGAAGGTGTCTGAATCTCCTTCTCCTGGCACTATGCTGGAACTCTGCAGATACAAAAGCTGAATTAAAGGAAAAAAAAGATTTCCATTCTGAAGATCAGAGCTCTACAGAATTAACATTTAATTTCAATCAACAGTCTTAACATTACTTATTAGCAATTTAACTGGTTAGCAATACTAAGATACATCAAAAAACTTTTTTAAAAAATTTTTTAATTATTTTTACCAAGAACATGTATTGGTACATTGTATACATAATGTTCATAATCAACATGGTTATTTTGTACCTGTACATGATACATCTTGGTTTCCCCCCTCTTCCCCCCCTTCCATTCACCCACCCCTCCCTATTTGCAACAAGTGTAGCTACACTTTACCATTTTTTCCCCTTTCATCTTACTTTTCTTTTAACCTTCTTCTTTATCCCCCTTTTCCCTATCTAGTTC
>PVJO010009372.1:0-69958 GCA_004026905.1 Hystrix cristata
TAATTAATTTCACATGTATCCTTTTTGTTTTCATTTTTCTCAAAAAAGCAAGTAACTTCGTATGCTATTTTCTTTCTTATATAGAGGGTAGCATATTGTGTTTGTCTTTATCTTATCTATCATTTTATTGATGTATCTTGAAGTGATTACTCTCATACGTGTTTTTTGGCTGTGGTGTATTCCTATTTATGAATGCTTTTTCAGCCATCCTTCTAGATATTTTGCATAAGTGTGACCTATGTGGATAGAAATGAAGCTTTGAGAATATGAATGAAGTGGGCACTGGTACAGTACTGAAAGATAGGAAAATTAATGATGTGAAGGCAGCCACTCTGAAAATAATTTGTAGAGTTAATGTAATTCTGCTTAAAACACCCTTGTGCTTTAAAGATTGTAGCAGATCTGGAAATTTGTTTAGATGAAATCATGTCTGAATCCATGTTATAGTTCTGAAAAAAGAATAAAGAGAACCTAATGATAAGACACTAAAATACTGTGTAGTGAAGCTATAAAAGTAAAAAAATTAAAAAAACAGAGTACTGACAGCAGTATAAAAAGACCATTGGGAACATAATCCAGAAATGAAACACGTTGGGTGTAAGGATCTGATTATGATCAAAGAGGTACACATATCCATAGGGAAGTATGGATTATTTAACAAATAGTGTTAATAGAACTATAAGCAATTTAGAGTAACAGAAATTTAGATTTTTAAAACATACACTAAAATAAGTTCCAGATGGGTTCAATAATGACCTTAAAAAACAACAAACCAAAGAATTTAATTGTGTACTGTTTGAATTTAAGAAGATGAACTAGTCTGGGGGGTGGCTCAGTAGGAAAGTGCTTGCTTGCCTTCCTGCGTGAAGCCCCAGGCTATGATCCCCAGTACTACAAAACAAAGAAGTGTAACTAAGTTTAGGATTAGCGGAAGAATTTTTAAAGGAGCTGATTGAGAGTAGACTACATAAAAATTTTATGTCATCCAGAAATGCAGCCAAAATGAAAAAAATGTAGCAGACTGGGGAAAGTATTTATAGGAAATTTCTAAGTGTTTAAATAGTTTTACATATGAAATTCATATGCAGGCATGCACACAGACATAGCACAAGACTGAATAATTAAGTAGGAAGTTCACATGGGAAAATGTAAATGCAAATTAAGCTAATAAGGAATCACCCATTAAATTAGCAGCAACTCCTGTGCTAGCCAGAGCAAGGTACCATAAAGAGCTGCATAAATTGCTAATGGTCTTACATATAAAATAAGCATTTGAACAGCACTCTTACGATGAGTCAAGATTCATAAAAATCACAATACTTTTTGACCCTGAAATCTCACAACTGGGAATTGATCCAAAAAAATCAGCCAGCCCCTTTCTTTTTCCAAAAACAAACCTATGAACCCAAAGATGTTCACAGAGTTGTTTCAAACAGTGAAAAATTAGAAACAACCTAAATGATTAACACAGGAAAATAATTCAGATTGCATATGTCCCCTGCTGGAATACGGTACAATAATTAAAAATATGGTAATAGACTTTGCAATTGAGCAACGTGATATGGATAATTTTAAAAATGAAGTTTCAAATTGTATATACAAATTTGACTGATAATGACTGGAAGGAAATACATAAAAATGATAAGTGGTTATGATGAAAGAGATTATATAACTGTTTTCTTAATTTTTGTGATGCAGTTGAGTGTTAGGTTGCATTAGATAGACACAGAGCAGGGTGACTAGTAGACCTGTGTTATGAGCAAATGATGGGCTTTGGAAGTGGGGCCAACCAATTCTGGTGGTTGTTCTTGCAGGTATGTAACCTTGACTCTTTAGTGCTTAATCTGAGTCTCAGTTTCATTATTTTTTCTTTTTTTGAAGCAGGGTCTTGCCATGTAGCCCAGGCTGGCCTTGGATTCACGGTGACCCTCCTGCCTCAGCCTCCTGAGTGCTGGGATTAAAGGCATGCACCACTGTGCTCAGCTTCAGTTTCATTATCTGAAAAGAGAGTTTATACCTTTTCCTCATGACTTTTGGGTAGATTAATAATAACTAGATAGTACCTATTAGTAAGCATAATATTTGCTTCTTTCAGATGTGATGTACATCACATCTGGAATAATCTGTCAGTAAAGTTACAAGCAAACAAAATCTCAATTACTAAAAATGAAGGTTTATTTCTCAGTTGTATCACTTACTAGCTGCAGGTGACTGTGGCTCTGCTCTGTGTTCTCCTCATTTTGAGATAAAAGGAGAAAGAGAGGTGGCAAAGCTGCAAGAAGGTTCTTAAAATTCTGCTAGAAGCAGTAGGCTTCCATCACGTTTCCCTGAGTGGAAGGGGAATGTCCCTTGCACTGGAGGCTTACTTCTCCTGTGGGGATTGGACAGTGCAGATAGGCAACATGTATTTTGAACAAATAACATAATCTGTGACAAAGTATGTGCAGTTCTTGCTGTCACCTTGGTAGTATGTGACAGCCTTGGGATGTCTAGAGAAGAGCAGGCTTAGAGAGTTCAGTTGATAGAGTCGATGAGGAGGGAAGGGTACATTAATGCTGTCTTCAGTATTTGAAGATTGGTTGTCACTGGACAGTGAGTTTAGGGTGGTGCTGTGTGGCCCCAGTGGGTAGCAGTTCATTCACTGTCAGGGTGTAAGTAGGAAAGGGAGCAGAAAAGGGAATCGTTGGTTGTTTTAATTATGTTACTTATATTCCTCGAAATAACCCTGTGAGGGAGTGTGTGTGTGTGTGTGTGTGTGTGTGTGTGTGTGAATTATATATAAATATCAAAGAAAACTGACTCCAAATGGGTAAGTACCTAAGATCACATCGAAAGTAGGTGACGAACCAGTTTGGAAACTGAGTCTCTTTAATCTGTGTGTGTTTTCTATTCTCATTTGGGCTGTATATCTCCTTACAGTTCAGCTGTTCATCACCAGCCGTCTTCCTTCACCATTAATAGGGTTCAGACAGAACAGAAGGAAAGGTTGAGAGGAAGGTCAGGCTCTAAACCGGTGATCTACAACCCTAATTGATCACACGCACCTCTCAGCAAAATCCTTGAGCATATACCATATAGAGGGTTCAGCCCCCTCTCAGAGGATGATATTGAGGTTCAGAGGAATTGCCCTTATACTAATACGTATGCTATAAAACATAGGAAAAATAGAAATTTTAAAAGGTTAAGATCATACATAAAGTATTTAGGTCTTTTTGTAAATTAGATTTTATACAAAATCCTAATTTTACTGTTTTACAGGTTGGTACATACTTTTTTCCTGTATCTCTATGAATCGTCTCTTGTATACTCTGAGATTTATACCACCAGCATTGTAGGTTTATTGTTTTGAGTGATTTTGTAAGACTCCTTTCAGTATGAAGATTTTGTGATTATTCTGAAATTTGTAGCTTCATTGACTTTAGAAAAGTATTTACTTGTTTTATTTTTGTGGTGCTGGGCACCAAACCTAGGTCCCTAGGAGTGCCGCACTAACACTCTACCATTGAACTCCACCGCAGCCCCAGAGAGACTTTTTAGATAGACTGTCTAAAACCAAACTACAAAGCCTGAAACCGCACAGTATGAAAGGTGTTTTTTAAAAAAAAAAAAAATCATAGCAAGCCCACAAGTAATACAATCTCTACATAAAAGGAGATGTAAATAGAGGTTATTACTAAATAATAAACCTGATTTCCATGTGTGGCACAAGAAGCAGCCTCATTATTTTAGCCGTAATCTTCTTCCTTAGATATCTGTGTGTCCAAACTTAATGTAGTCTTCAGGTTGTAAAATAAATCTAAAGTTTTGCCTTGAGAATAATACGAATTTTTGTGCTCAGGGAAATTATTATTTAGCGCTATTTTAGAGTGAAACCGAAGTTTTAAATTAGGCTAAGCCTCCTGAACTAAGAATTTTAATGGAGAAATGTTCTCTAAGAAGCAAAGGAGCTATTAACATTGCTGAATGAGGGAAATGTTGGTTTTTCTGCATTCTAGTCCTTAGTGATTGAACATAGCCAAGTTGACACCCAACATGGTAATTCAAAATAAAGACGTGAAATGTCAACCTAGTGGTGCCTTTTCAACAGGCCAGGAATTCCTTGGTAATAACGCTTAGGGATCCTTTTGTTCTAGAAAAGTACAGTTTAAATGGTTTAATCTGGTATTTCTCAAATTTTTATAATCTTTACCCAGTCAACAAATAGTCATTCAGTACTTTTTTGTGCCAAGCAGTGAGGACCTGTTTAGTTGTATGTGGCCTGGAAAGCCACTAGCCCTGTTTTGCTCTTAGCAGCATCATTAGGAATCCTTGCTCTGGAGTGACTTGTGTTTGCATACCTGCTTGCTTGCCCTTTTCTCTTTCCCCATCTCTCTTTCCCCCACCCTTTCCTCCCTCTCTTTATTCCTTTCCCCTCCATTCTTTTTATGACTCTTTCCTTCTTTGAGATAATAACAACAAGTGGATTTTAAAGGCAAGTCATAAAATGTGAGTGGTATAGTTATGCAGGAAATGAATAAACTCACTTGTTTTAAAGAGCAAATACCATCTCACCTTTGCCAGCTCTCAAGGCAAGTATATTTGTTACCTTGCTCAGGAACTGTTATGCTTGAATTCTTTGTTAAGTAAAATTGCTATCAGTGTGGCTTTATACAAATATGTTTTTGGATGCAAACATTTATATGATTAGATAATTTTTATTAGTCTTTCTTTGCTTATGTATCTTTTGAATTAGAATTCTAATTGTATTATTTCTGGAATTAGCTCTTTTTGTACATTTCTGTTTGTTACGTTACAAGTAGCATATTTCTTATTTTTCAGTGCTTTAATTGCTTTGTTATCTAGAATATATCCTAATTAATTATAGACCTGTGTTTTGCTGTTGTCTTCTGAAATCTGTATGAATCTAGAGGCAAATAAAAGAATAATTCTTGTCTTCTTTAGCATCAGACAACAGTCAGCGCTTTCGAGAAACCTGTTTTGCGTTTGCCTTGACCCCGCAGCAAGTGCAGCAGATCAGTAGCTCCATGTAAGTTGTCTCCAAGTGCACCTGCAGCCTGGCCTCGGAGTCCAGTGCTGTCTTGAATGATTTTTTAAAAGCAACACTTTGGTGGGTTCATATTAGTGTCCTGGAAATATTAGTATTGAAAATATTAGTACAGTGGTACCTCAGTTCACAAACTTATTCTCTCCACCATTTTGGTCACACACAGAATTGGACAAGAACCGAATCACATTCAGTGCTTGGGCTTAGTGTTCACCTTGTGGGAAAATTTGATACAGTTCTTGTCCAATTAGGTTTGTGACCAGAATCTTGGAAAGAATTAAATTTGTGAACCAGGGTACTATTGTATGTTATTTAAGAACAGTTATGGGCAACCCATTCCTATTCCCCAATAAATTTCTCAACTCTTAAAAAAAATAGTTACATCTCTGATAATTTAAAAAACTTTTCTAGAATAACTGTGTCTTTGAATCAGTTTTCATGTACATATTTTAAAAATAATTGTATTTCTTATCCTGTTTATTTTAGGGATATTTCTGGGACCAAATGTGACTTCACAGTACAGGTCCAGTTAAGGTACGGTGTTGACTACAGCATCTATTCAAAGTTTAAAAGATAATTTCCCCAAAGATTAATTTAAAATCTACCTGCTTTCCACTAAATGTATTGAAAGTATTGGGCTTAGATATTCGGGCAAGGGAAAACATTGTCCTGTTGTGGGATATCGTAGTTTTTATCCAATTTATTTTAGTATAGCAAGTCACGTGTCAGGTTTACCTGCGTTTCTCCACTTTGGTTGCCCTCCATTGAGAAGCTTCAACCAGTAGTATCTTTTAAAAATATTATAGTGGTCAGTTCTTACAGCAACTTCTATGTGAGGAAGAGCCTTATGCATGTAAGAGGCAAACTGCTGTAGACAAGGAGCTGGTGCCAGTGCAGTATCTCACAGGCTAACAGACACCAAATAGCCTAGTGCTTTGTCTTTTTTTTAAAAACAGTAGCAAAGTTTTATTAAAGGTAGCAAAAGAAATGTGCTCTGCGGAGCAAGTTTGGGCCAAATGAAAGAAAGAAAAGAAGTACACCCTATGGTGTACGGGCGGCCACTGTGTAAGAGAAAACACAGTGGCCTGTCCTGTGTTTTAAATCATTAATTTAAATGTACTGTAATTTTCATCTCTTGGACATTTGCAATGGCAAGGAGAAAAATTTTCAGCCTGGGTTCACAGCTGCCCCTCATTAATTTCTTAAGATATCTGCTGTCTTTTTTTGTTAATATAGATGTGTCTCTTTTATATAAACTGATTTTATTCTGCTCTAATTATTCACTGACTATCCATGTATAAACCTAAGTGTTCCACGTTCTTGTTGGAATAGAGGGTGAAAGAGGAAATAAAGACAGTTTTTTTTCCTAAGTAAGCAGTTTTTCCTATATTGTGGAGAAGACAAGTTAAACAAACTAGTCTTGATAATCAGATACTAAATTGTATGTGCAAATTATAAATACACTAGTAGGTCCAAAAAGAAAGCACCAGCCTCACACTTCATAGAACAACATGAACACCTCTGATTTAGGCTTAAAAGTACTAAGAAAAAAACATGAGAAAGCAAAGAGGTTGAGTTGAAATTCTTAGAACATAAATATACTTACTAGCTTGCATTCATTCATTCGTTCTTTTATTCATTTATTTATTTATGAGATAAGATCTCTCTGTGTATCTCAGGCTGGCTTGAACTCACTGTGTAGCCTAGGCTAGCCTCAGACCCACAGTGATACTCCTGCCTCAGCCTCATGAGTGCTGGGATTACAGGTGGGTGCCACCATGCCTGGCACTTATTAGCTTTTAATCCATAAAAAATATGACAGGACCTTACCCAGTAGACCAGTCATAATGTAAGTCTTGGTTTTGGAAGGCATTGAAAAAGCTGACTTTGTATAGATGGGACGCTTTTTCATCCTCTGTGAGGGGCAGTTTGTGATAATTAATAACTGAGTAAATTAAAGGACAAAAATATACCTTTATAATTAATAACACATTACCTGTAAGAAGTGTAATCTTGTTCACTTCTTTCCTCAACCATTCACCTTGCATTTTGCGCATATTTACACGTGGGGTTTTTTGTGTGTGTGTGTGTGTGTGTTTTTTTTTTTTTACTAACAGTAGTGGGGATTGAACCTAGAGCCTTTGTGCTGAGTGACATCCCTGCCCTTTTTGGGGAGTGGTGCTGGGGATCGAACTCAGTGCTTTGCGCTTGCTAGGCAAGCACTCTGCCACTGAGCTAAATCCCTAACCCCCATCCACACCCTTTTTGTTTTCATTTGGGGACAGTCTTTCTAAGTTGCCCAGGCTGACTTTGAATTTGCTTAGTTTACAGTGCATTTTAAACAGATGCTTGTAGTATTTGAACTACCATGTAATGGCAACAGGAGGTGGCTGCAAAATTATTATTGTACTACCGTTAATTTTATGTGGTTATGACTTAATACTGAATCTTTATGTCTGTTTACATTCTCTGGACTGAAAATGTTGCCATGTACAGTCTGTGTGTGTATAAGTTTTAATAAATTCTTACTTTTTATAATTTGTAAAAATAATAAATTTTTCTGTATTTTTGGTAAAATTTTCATGATGGTCAGTGATAAAATAGATTATAACCTACATATATTTTATGCATTCATGACATATTCTTTTAAGACATTTTGGGCATCACTAGGCTAGTTGGTTTGTCTGTTTATCTAAATTGTCACAGATCTCCAGCAAGAGAAAGAGTATCGGTGTTTAAATGGACCTGTGCAGTTCAAACCTCTGTTGTTCAAGAATTTACCACTATATTTAAAGCCTGTTTGCACATGCATAATCATTATGGGACATGTCCAGGTTTTTTAATAGTTTTTTCTTTTTTTGTTGCTATTTTAAAGTTGATCATCTTTTAAGTTAGCTATTGACAAAAATATTAATGAAGTTTTAATGAAGTTCTCCTTTAATAAAAGAAATTAAACTTGACCTGTATTCTTTAGGTTTTGTTTATCTGAAACCAGTTGTCCACAAGAAGATCACTTCCCACCCAATCTTTGTGTGAAAGTGAATACAAAACCATGCAGCCTTCCAGTAAGTCCTAAAAGCTGGTTTTTAAGTACATCACCAACATAACTATCAAACAAGTCATTGCAGCTGTTGTTAATCTTAGTTTTTCATTAAGAAAACGTTTTTATTTTGGTATGCATTCGTATGACTGGCTGCAGTTAGCAGCTGTGACATTAGCTATGGATTTTGAGTTGGGTGTGGTAGCTTTGGTGTTGTGCAAGATTTTATGGAGAAGATGTTATTTCAACAAAATCTTAATATGTTCATGTGACTGTTTAAGCCTCTGGTAGAATGTAGATTTGAACCATGATAAGCCTTACATGGGGGTGAGGGAAGGAACCATCTTTGTTCCCCTTGAAAATATTCCTTAGATACTTATCTCACTTGTTTCTTTAAGAGAGTTTGAATTTCCATTGCTAATATTTTCCTCTAGCTTACTATAGTGAGACTGTAAGGTTGTTTAGAGAAAGAATAACACCAGAAACTTAAATGTTCACTCTGCTTTGAATGAAAACATTCATGTTTTCTACTATGTAGATTGTAGGGATTTTTAAAAAAGTGGAAGTCAAAATGATTGAAATTGAAGTTGAATAATAAATTATATTTTTTTAGGGTTACCTTCCACCTACTAAAAATGGTGTGGAACCAAAGCGACCCAGCAGACCAATTAATATCACCTCACTTGTCCGATTGTCCACAACAGTACCAAACACCATTGTTGTTTCTTGGACTGCAGAAATTGGAAGAGTGAGTACATTTCTGTTTCCACCAGATTTTTATTTTATAAGGGAGGATTGATCACCATGGCTACCTGAGTGTATATGTAAATGATACTGTAAAATAAGTTACAACAGTATTTTTGTCTCAGTGACTTTTCACCATGTTTCCATTTAAAAAATAGAATTATGTGGTACCCAGCGTTTTATAACCTGATCCTTTCACTTGGCAGTTTATCATGAATGTCTCTCTATGTCATTATCTATTCTTCTGCATTATTCTATATAGCTACATCATATTCCAGTATGAATATGCCATTACTGAGCTATGACTGAGCCCTTACTTGATCTGTTGATTGATTTATTCATTGCAACTGCAGAGAACATTTTGAAGATCGGCCTAGTCACTATAGCTTTGCATGCATACATAATAGTATCCTTCCTAGAAATTCTCAGAAGTAGAATTGCTGAGTAAAGAGCATGCAGAATTTTAAGAGACATTGTGTATATTGATGAATTGCCTTTTCAAAAGATGTGCAAATTTATTCTCTTCCAGTGTTTATTTGCATGCCTATCAACACTATTCTCTTTTTAAAAATCTTTACCAGTTTTATTAGGTAAACAGTGGTACCACTCCAACAAGTATTCCTTTCATTATTACTGAAATTGAACATGTTTTATGCCTGCACTGTTTGCATTTTAATATTGCATCCGTGTCTCTCTGCTGCTGTTTTTCTTATTGTCCTATCAGTTCTTCATATACATATTAAGAATTAACCTACTCTGTGTGATATTGCGCACCTGTAATTGCAGCTGGAAGGCTTGGAAGGCTTGGAAGGCTGAGGCCATCTGGGCAGCATAGCAAGACCTTGTCCCCAAAACAAAATGAAACAAAAAAAGAAAACTAAGAGAGGGAGAAAAAAAAGAATTAGCCTTTTGTTACATGTTGTAAATATTTGTTTCTAGTTTCTTAACATTTTGTTTTTATTTATGTGATTATTTAATATATAAAAGATTAAATGGTCACAGACTTGGACCTTAGCCAATTTTTTCTTTTGTGATCTTTCCATCTCTCCCCATCGTGTTTGGTCTTCCTACCTTTCCAGACTTTCAAGGGTTTGTATTTTACCTTTAAACATTTCAGCTGTCTTAGATCTATATGTTGTATGAGATTAAAAATTAATTTTTTAGTCAGTTCTAATACCATTACCTAAATAAATAATGATTGTGATGCCATGGTTATCTATTTAATTTTTATACATCCTGGATGTATTTCTGAATACTTTCTGGGATAATTTTTTTAAATTGTAGTTTTCAAGTAATGTAGCCTGGTAATATTAACTCAGGCCTATTTGAAATTTATTGAATGTTTACTATGTGCCATGTACTGTACTCAAAACTGGGACAGTACCATAGGGAGAAAAAAAAGTCCTTCTCCTGGGGCCTGTGCTCTAGATGCTTGCTGGTCACACAGAGCTTACTAAGCACTATACAGAGAGTACATCATGGTTCTAGAGTGTATTCAAGGACATGTTGAACTAGAGAGACATCAGGGAGGGCTTCCCTGTGGAAGTGGTGGCTAGGCCAGCAGCTGAGAGAAAGGTAGGAATCAGTTAGATAAAAGGCACAGAGGAAGCAGCTTGCCCAGCAGCTCAGCAGCAGGAGTGAACCTGGTTATCTCCAAGTAGCAGCTAGAGCACAGAGAGTGAGAAAGAGCAGTAGATGAGGTGGGCCTGGAGAAGTAAGGTAGGTCTAAGCTGCACAGGGCCTTGTAGGGAATGTTAGCGATAAGGGTTTTCTCTCTAACACCGAAGGTTCATAAGGCCATATTTCTTTTTAGGCAAGGCCTTCTACATAGTAGTAAATAATTTGCACAGAGGCCAGAATCATGCAGAAATCACCTCCTGGGAGAGAGATGGTATCTTAGCCTAGAGTTGTGGCAGTGGGGTGAGGTTAAGTAGGGGGATTTGCACAACTAGGTGGTGGGTAGGAAATGAGGACTCAAAGGAGGCGACATGGAGGACTCCTTGGCTCCTGGGTTGGGCAGCGAAGAAAATGATACTCCACTGAGATAGAGAAGCCACTGAGAAGCAGCTGAGTTATGTGTATTTTATTCTGTTTTGCTTTGAAGGGGGAAGCTTTGGAGAACTGGGTCCAGAAAACAGTTGAGTCTGGTTTTGAAGTTTTTGAGTTCGAAGTGCCTTTGAAGCATCCTGAATAGGCAGTTGGGTACATAGGCTTAGGGGATAAGTTCGGGCTAGAGAAAAATGTGAGTCACGTGCACATTAGTGATTATTGGAGCCACATAGGCAAGGTTGACATTGCGTAGATGGAATGTATCACGTGGGAAAGGAAAGGAAGAGTGCTGAGACCCATCCTTGAGAAACTGTAGCATTTAATACTGGGATGAGGAAAATAAACCAGCCCTGTTCGTGGGGAAGCAGCGACAGACAGTGAGCAGAGTGGGGTGGAGGGTGGATCTGAGAAGTCAAGAGAACAGTTTCAGAAAGGAAGGAAATGGTTAGCATTGTTCAACAGGTGTTGAGAGGTCAAGTACGTTGAAGACTTTAAAAAATACCCTTTGAGTTAGGAACAGGAAGGTGATTTAGTGTGAGCTATTTTGCTAGATGGTGGAGAAGCCAGATTTGGGTTGAGCTGGAGTTTGAGGTAGTGGAGATAATAGATGACGGAAGAGTGACTGTTGGAGAGACTCTTGGGTTGGGTGGGAGGAAATGTGAGAGTATGAGAGTTGTTTTTAATAATGTGTTTAGAAGACGGTGGCAGGGATCTTCTTGAGTAAGAAGTTGTATATACAAGGAGAGAGGGATTATGGATAGGGAGTAGCACAGTTGAAGGAAGTCATGGGAGCTAGGACAGAGAGCTTCTTAATGGATTTGATCTTCCTAAAATAACTGGATTAGATGAGTATGTGTGTTTGGTAGGGTAAGTTGTGACTTTCCTTGTATCTGTGAGAGGAAGTATGAGAGGAAGAAGAGATGAGGGCTTTGAGCAGAGTGGAGAATAATTTATTAGAGGGACTGAGACTGCTCCCCTGTGTTGCTCTTTTCACATTCTTTTCTTCCATGTGAACTGTAGAATTTATTCATCACATTTCCTTTCCTCCCTTCTTTACCCCAACTCCACACATACTTTTCTCAGAATTTAGGTTAGATTTCTTTAAAGTTATAAATCAAGTTAGGGAGAGCTTATTTATTTACAATAATACATACCCGTCCCAAGAACAGCATTTTTTATTCACTGAAATCCTGTTTTTATTTATTTATTTTGTGCTGGGGATCGAACTCAGGGCCTTGTGCTTGCAAGGCAAACACTCTAACCACTGAGCTAAATCCCCAGCCCTCAAATCCTGTTTTATGTTCATCAGTAATTTAATAAGTTTTTGTTGTTTTTTTTAAATTCCTGTGTTGGTCATTATTGTCACTGCTATTGTCAATAGGTCTTTTAAAATTATGTTTTCTGAAGTATTTATTGTTGGTTTATTTAATAGCGAGTTATTTTGGGATGTTTACTTCCTATCTAAATTCCTACATTAGTTTCCGTCAATTTTCCATTGATTTCTTGAGATTCCAGGTAGGAGGTTTGGAGTTTGAGATGTATCATTAAAAAATAAAGATAATTCTAATATGTATGCCATTAGTTCTTGTTCTTCTGGTTAAAACTTTTTGAATAACCCAAAAAGGTGGTGGACAAATTCGACTTATTCTTTCTGTGACTGAGAATCCTGCCACTGTTAGGTGTTAACAGTGACTGTTTTTGTTAGAACTTAGTGTATCAGTGATATATTTCTATATTTCTCTTTTACAGAATTTCTTTGGTAAAAGGTGATTTTGAATTTTATACATTCTATAAATTTTATAAATTATATTCTTTCGACATCTGTTAGGATTATTTATGCTTTTCCTTTGACTAATGCATGTGTCACCTCTAGGTTTTAAGAAGTCTTTATGAATGCTTTATTTGTAGTATGCCTTAGCGTTCTCTCTCTGCCCTCATTTGAAGAGAGAATTGAAAATGTTTTGTTTTTGTTTATGAAAACTTTAGTCCACCAAGGAGGAAAGGGAGTGCTCCAAGTGACACATGACAGAGGTCTGAAACTGAGGGGTCCTGCAGCTGCTGATGAACAGTGGTAGAGAGGAAGGGAGAAACTGTGTGGGGAAGACTTCGAAACTGCAGAGATCGGAGGTCTACACTTTGGAAAACTTTTGAAAAGAAAACATTGAGCTTTTGAAAGAAAAGTATTCTTTTGAAAAATTATCCTTTCCCAAAGCCCAGATCATAACTGATTATTTTTAGATCACTATTTTAATTCAACTTGTAAAGATACTCTGAATATTTCATGTAGATTCTGTTTTTCCTATCATTTTGATTGGTTGCCATTGAGAAATATTATAAATTTGTCTGTTTGAAAAAATAAATAGGAAAACTAGCACAGCATCTGAAGTAAATAAATGAATTATAACTTCTACCTCTGTAATCACTGCACTTAGCATTGATTAAACAACCAGTATTTGTAGAGAAATTATTTAGATACTGTTGTTAAGGGCATATAATGAGATTATATTTTAATTAAGGGGAGAGTATCTTACAAGCTTTTTCTTTTTGGTGCCGGGGATCGAACTCAGGGCCTTGCACTTGCTAGACAAGCAGTCTACCACTGAACTAAAACCCCCAACCCTTCTTATAAAATTGATAAACAATTTTGCAGGCTTTTGAAAGAACAATAGGCAAAAATAACAGTGTAATACAATATATATTGGAGTTAGGTAGTACTTTGAAGGGTTTGCAAGAAATTACAATATCTGCCTAGAGGACACACTATGCCACCTCTAAGTTTTGGGGATTTTTATTGTTGAACCTCTTTTCTGTGATATGAAATTCCATACCGTCGATACAAGTGGGGTTTGTTAATACCTGGCATTCGGTTACATGTTTCAACTAGAACGAACATACCTTTTTCACTGAACTTGTTGTGGTTTTTACTTGATCTCTTCTTAAATATTTATATAAAGCCTTAGGGTAATTCCAAGTTCTGAAGATTCAAGCTGTCACTACAGAATTTCACAGTGTTAATTAGCATTTCTTCAGTTTCTATTATATTTGGAGCATTGAGCAAATAAGTAATAATGGTGAATAAGGGGTTCTTCCCCTAAGAGAAATTTATCAGTTCTATATTAGATTAATGTGTTTTATGCTGTAAAATTTAGGAACATTTTTTTTTTTACTTTTTTTTTTTTTTTTTTGTGGTGCCGGGGATCGAACTCAGGTCCTTGTGCTTGCAAGGCAAGCACTCTAATCACTGAGCTAAATCCCCAGCCCAATTTAGGAACATTTTAATGTTACTTGTTTCTCCTTAATAAAATGAGAAATTTAGCAGTGAAAGTAAATTCATTTTTTTGATACTTCATTCCCGCCTTCCCACCCCCCACGAAAATTTGTAGCATGTGAACATGGATAGATTTCTGAACTTTAAATGAAAATTTGACCTGTAGGATATTTTCTCGTTACCAACAGGTGAATACGTGTTCAGAAGTGTGAAAGTTAATTAAAGTTAGAATGGGCATCAGACTAGGTTAGGAGGTTCAAGCAAGTAGGGTGTGTGAAAACAAGATTTATTGAGAGCTACACTAGCCTGATCATTAAGTCCCTTGTTCTGGCATCCCTACCCTTTCCTCTTGGTTTCTGGTACCTGCTATGCTCAAGCAGTTACAGGACCATAAACAGGTTATGTAATCTTTTTGTGCCTCAGCAGTTTTATTAACCCTTCACCTAGAACAGTACCTGTTGTACTTCTCTCGTACCATATCTCTCTTAGGCTTCTGCAGAGTTTAAATGATGGACAGTACTGCATATGTTAAGAGTGCTCTGAAAGCTGTGTATAACTGTGAAACACAAAATGGAAGCAATTACTTTTTCTTTTGCTTCCTTTCAAATTTCTTGATCTTCCTCTTGATCTCAGCACCCAGTGGAAACTGATCCTTCTTACTTAGATTGCTGTCCTACCTTTCACAAGTCTCCGCCCTCTTTTCTTCTTTTTATCCAACCATGAGTCCTTCACTCAGCCCTGGCTTGTTACCTGTTTTCTTTCTCCTTTTCACCCACTGCTGTCTCTGAACGGTCCCTGTGCTGGTAGTGGAGATTGACTGGTCTGTTCTTTTAGCAAACCTTCTTTAATATTCCATCTACTTGTTGTGATCATGACCTGAGTGGTCTCTTCAAGAGCTAGTTGAAGGAATAGAGAAAGGTTAAAAAGTGTAGTTTAGAAAGCCATTTTCTCTTAGAATTTTTGAAACAGCTGTATTTTACATGTATCTGTTACCTGCTGTACAGTATATGGTTTGTGATGTTTCAGGCATCTTAATGACCTTGATTTATATTTAGGCTTAACAGTGTTCTTTCTTATAAGTACCTTAAATTCATTAGCTTAAATTATAGGTAGTAGGTAATATAGAAGCATAGCAGACCTGAGTTTAAATTCTAAACTTTTCACTTAGAAGCTCTAAAACTCTAGGGCACATTCTTTTGGGGGGAGGGTGTTGCTGGGGATCGAGCTCAGGGCTTAGGCAAGTCCTCTACCACTGAGCTGAATCCCCAACTCCAGGGCACATTCTTCCACGCCTCTACACTATTGTTTTCTCATCTATAAATTTATAACCACCTTAGTGGTTTTCTGATCAGAACTAAATGAATTACTGTTCATGAAAACACCAAAGACAGTGCTTGATATGCAGTAGGTGTTTTAAGAAGTGTTAGTTTTCTTTCCCTGATGCTGTGGGATTGAAATAGATGTACTACTTACTTACATATGTTATTTATTTTCTACATCTTTTTTTTTTTCCAGACCTATTCCATGGCAGTATATCTTGTAAAACAGTTGTCCTCAACAGTTCTTCTTCAGAGGTTACGAGCAAAGGGAATAAGGAATCCGGATCATTCTAGAGCTTTAAGTACGTATGATAAACTTATTTCATGTATGCAGCTAACCTTTTTCGTTAAAGGGTAGAATAGTATTTTCTCAACTCCAGAAATTTTAGCAGTTGTTTTATTTTCTTTTTTACGAGAGCCTGTTGTACAGGATTTAAAACACTGAGAACCTTGTTTTGTGAGTTTGTGAAACACGACCTAAGAGTAGTTTCAATGCCTTTATCATGAGCTATATTTTATAATCTCTAGATTACTGATCTAACAACTAATTTCTGTGAAATCACTTATTGAACACAGAAATATATTTTATTACAACTTTATAAAATAATTTTGTAAGGAATTTTAGGATATGGCCTGGAAATCTTGGCATAAATCTCAAGAAAATTATTTTAGACTTGAAAATTATTTTAGATGCAGCAAAGTGTACAGAGCTATATGATGACTGTATCTGTGCATTGCCAAAGTAAAGAGTCAGTGGGGCAGTAGAAATGATTCAGAAGTGGGTTCTGCCGTTAAGCAAGTATGTGGCCTTGGAAAAGTCCCTCTCCTAAATGTCATTCCTCCCTCACCTGTACCTAGAGGTCTGCTGTCATGTGTAGTGTCTACAGTATTGTGGAATCTTGGTTCGCAGATGTGAGTTACTGGCTGTGAGTTTTGATGTGTTGAATTTGAAATGTAAAGTCTCCAAATGAATTCAGTTACTTGCCTCAAATTTGAGAGTGAGTGACCTTTCCCAAAGGGTGAACTAAATTCTTCGTTTAGTCTCTCCTTTGACACGTAGGTTCTTTGCAGATGGATTTAGGGGTGAGGTCTCAGAGCTCAAGGAGGAACAACAATTTTACAGGCAGGGTTAGATAGTTGTCCTTCAGGGATCTTGATGTGAGTTGAGTAATGAAGTCCACTATCAGGTTTGTAGTTAGGAACATTCTGGTGGAAAGAACTAACTAGTGAGGCCAGCTTTCCTCTCATTTTTTTATATCGTAGCTTTAATATCCTTTTCTCTCACCTGCACCCTCTAACCTCTGACCTACTGGAGTAAAAGATTCCACTGCCCCGAATTAACAAAATATCTTTAATTGTTTATTGAAGGCTTTTTCTATATTAATAGGGCCCTTTTAAAAATAAAAGTAGCCAACCATGGTAGTACATGCCTATAGCCGCAGCTACCTACAGTAGGAGACTGAGGCAGGAGGATCCTTTTCCAGGAGTTCAACAGCAGCCTGTGCAACATAGGGAAACCTGTTTCAAAACAAAGCAAAAACCTTCTGAGTCAAAGGGGAGCATTTGTTGGCAGATGGAGAGCTAGAATGATGGAAGAGTTTTGGAACTGGCGTGGGGAGCGCCCTTTGCAGGTACAAATAGATGGGGGATCCTGAAAGAAGAGAGAGGATAGGCATCTGCTTTGAAGGAGAGTGCAGAAGAACTTTCTTTTTCACAGTCTTGCTGAAGTTCTTCCTCGTCATTCCAGTGACTCTTCACACCTGCCTCGTAGTATGAAGGGACTAGGTCCCTCAGCTAGTCAGAAAGCATTGTCGAATTATACGAGCCTGTGTGGGAAAGGGAATGCCAAGAAATAAGGCAGATAAAGCTGCTGTATTTAACAACCAGGCGAGCTGTCTGTGTGGGCTTTAGACTCTTTGCCACTCGTCGCTATAGCACCACCTGGAGGGAGAGTGGGAAGGTGAGCCTGGAATTTCATTTTCTCCAAGGAACAAACTACTCTTTCCTGCTGTTAAGCACCAAAACCTCCTGAATTCAAAAGCTATTTATTTTTCACTCTGATAAACTGCTAGATGTAGACAGTAATTGCACATAGAGTGAGATTTTTATGGCAGTTTGTATCTTATCTGATTAACCAGAGTATACCAATGAAACATTAATTTGGATCCCACCAGTTAGGTATTTATAGTAATCAGCAAAGAACTATGTTTTCCAACAAATTAATTGTGTAATTAAAATATTGTTTAAAATAACTTGACAAAAGAAAATGTTGGCAGGTATTTTAGATGGTTTTGAAGAATTAAATTACTTATGAATATACCCATTATAAATAACCTTATAAATAAATTTTACTGGTAATGTTTTATTAGTTCAGTCAGGCACTATTATGGTACTTGAAAGAATAAAGTTGATGGTATTTAGACTTCTCACAGAGATACTCATTCTGTGATTCATTTAAGTAGTTTTTTTTTTTTTAAATCTTGTGGCTTCACTTTTGTATAGCATCCCTTAGCTCTTGATGAAGTTCCTCTTTCCTCTCCCTTCAGCAGTTACTTCACGCTTCCTCCATACTTTCCCTCACTAAGCACCCTGTCAGTGTAAGAAAATCAGAACTATAAGAAGTGAATTCTGCCAGATGGTGGCTAAGGCAGGAGGATCACTGAGTTTGAGACCAGCCTGGAGCACATAGCAAACCCTGTCTCAAAAAAATCAAAGGAAGGAAAAAAAAAATGAATTTTCTAGACTGACTGTTTCTTCCTTATTCTTGGTACCACCATAATTACTTTTCAGCTTACCTATATTTGTGCCTATCTTCACTTTATTCCCTTTAATATCAGGGATAAACAGGCCTTTTCCTGCACAAAGTTAATCTTTTCCTCATTCGTTCTTCTCATTCAAGAAATTACATTAACAGTCTGCTGTATTCCAGAAACAGGTCACTGTGTCATTAAACAATTTGCACACTCTCCATGTATCTGCCAGAAGTTTGAGTGTGATGGGAAAGACAGATGTGAAATACTCGTATGAGTTGCAGTTGTGACATGTACCTTGAAGAAGAGAGACCGGGAACTCTGTATAACAGGGGAGCATAGTCCTCTCTGGTGCCATGATGCTTAAGACAAGATTGTAAGGATAGGGAGGAGTTACCCATGATGGTAAGGGATCATTCCAGGATTAAAGGCCAGTAGAACCGGAGTAAAGAAAGCAAAGGAGGGATATGGCCAGAGAAATAGACAAGTGTAAATTCGTTTAGATGATACAAAGCCATACAAGGATTTTTTTCAGGGATGAGGCAGCGCGGTGCTAGGGATCAAACTCAGGGCCTCATGTATGCTAGACAACTGCTTTGTAGCTGAGCCAATCCCTAGCCACCGTTAAAGGATTTTTTAAGCAGATGAATGAAGTAGAAGTTGAAAGTTTTGAGCAGTATTGAAAGGTAGAAATTCTACTGATGTCGTAAGAGGAGTAAGGCAAAGGAGAGGTCAAGGATGAGTTCTTGACTTCATTAGTACCAGGTAACATATTAGTGCCATTTACTGATGTGGAAAGGTGCTAAAAAGATGAGATTCCAGAACGGAGATCACAGTGAACTCTTTACACTTGTGGTATTTGAGGTGTGACTAGACATGCAGGTGGAGATGTTCCAAAATGGTAGGAAGAGACCTGACATCTTCTCTTAGCTGTCCTTTGCCCTGTGTTTCCAGTCCCTGCCTCTCTACAGGCTCTTCCAGACCACACCCCCGAAGTCCTGTTTGTCTTTTAAAAATAGGGAAAGATGCTCCTCTCTAGATAGAGCTCTCTGCTGTTCATTCTGTTGTTCCCACTCTAATTTCTTCTAAGAGCAGAGTGCGTGTGCTTTGTATCTCCTCTCAGAACTCTTCACTCCCACAGTTTCACCAAAATTGCCCTTGCACATGTCACAAGTGATGGTCCGATTGCCAAACGCAATTTTATCCTTTTGATTTTTATCATGGATATTTCTGCTGCCTTTGATGCCAACCACTTTGTCCTTGAAATTCTCTTTTTCTTCTTCTCCAACCATTTCTGTTCAGTCACTTGGCTTCAGTGGCTTGTTTTAGGAAAGGCGTCCTAAATGTTGGTGGTCCCTGGAGATCTGTCCTTGGCCCACTTTTCTATATACTTTCTGTAGAGACAGTCACATCTATTCTTGCTATTTAAACCAGGAATAACCTTCAAATAGTGTGTCTTTTTCTCAGGCCTTTCTTTACCTTGAATTTCAGATTTATATGACTGACTACCTTCGCCTAACGATTACACTGGTTCTTCCAATTCAAGTATTTCAAACTAAGCTCACCAAGTCCTATCAAACTGATAACCTTAAATATTTCTCAAATAGTTTTCCAGCATTGCCCTCATTTAAACTCTGTGTCCCACCTTTCCTTAAAAAATGCATTCGTAAGTAATATGTCCCTGTCCTTTCTTTTCCACTGACCTTGTCCTTGTGGCAAGCTGAAGTCTTCATTACTATAGCATGGCAGTGAACCTTGAAATCGGGTAGAGGCTTCCAACTTTTTTTTTTTTCATAATTGTTTTCATTATGGTAAGTCTAATGTGTAAAATGATAATTAACCGTAGCCAGATAGTTTATTTCATGAATACTAAGTCAACTCAGCATTCCAAAGTCAATGTAATTTACCTTTGTAACAAATTTAAAAAGAAAAATTCCCATAGATGCAGAAAAAGCAGTTGACCAAACTCATCATCATTCATTAGATTCAGCAGAACAGAGAAGGAGACTGCTTTAGTGTAGTAAAGAGCATTACAGAAAGCTCACAGTCAGTCTCATACTTGGTGGTCAGAAGCTTGGATGCCTCACTCCTAAGACTGGGAACAAGGCAAGGAGATCCGCTCTCAGTGGTGCTTTGGAGATCTGGCCAGTGCAGTCAGGCAAGGAGGGCAAAATATAGACTCAAAAAGTGAAAAAAAAAAAAAAAAAAAAAGATTAGTCTATTTGTACATGACCTTGTGGAGCATGTGAGGAGGAAATCCCAGGGCATCTCCGAAACAGCCGCCGGAACTAATGCCGGGGAGGAGGCATGGTCAGAGGGTGTATGATCAGTAATAACAATGAACTGTATTTCTGATAGCAGTGAATAATTGGAAATTGAAATTCAAAACAGAAGAATTTATAGTGATATCCAAAAATACAAAATACTTAGACCTGCCTTGTGTAAAGTATATGCAAGATTTGTATGCTGAAAACTGTGAAGCCTTATTGAGCAAAATTAAGACCTGAGTAAACGGAGAAATACATTGTGTTAGTGGACCAGAAGACTAAGTATCGTTAATACCCCAATTCTCTAAATTCATCTGTAGGTTTAGTTCAAACCAGTTAAGACCTTACTAGGAACTTTTGGGGGGTGGGGGGATGTTGGGGATCGAGCTCAGGGTCTTGAAGTTGCTAGGCAGATGTTCTACCACTGAGCTAAATCCCCAGCCCTAGGAGCTTTAAAAGTATCTTTAGAAGGGTGGATTGACGAGGCTTTAGGCTGTAATGGGAAAGGGTCTATCAAATAAAATGTTTTATTTAATAGAAATTGGCAAACATTCTAAAATAATTTAGAAAATTCTCTCATCTCTGAGAGAAAAGTGAAACCACAAATCACATTTTATCTTAAGTAACTAATAATTAGGTATTTTAAAACATTTTACATATATTAACTCAGTCCTTTAAAAATGCTATTAGGTACTATTATTCATGTTTACCAGATTACAAAATTTAAGATGATAGAGATAACTGGCTTAACTAATGCTAAATTCTAATGCAAGCTGGCTCTGTGTCCTGTTTCTTAACCGTTACCTCAAGTTCCTTTTCTTCTTTTAATTTCTTTCCTAGTTACCACTGAGCTTTGGTTTGTATAAAGCTGATATTAAGGTCTATGATATGGCTTCACTTAAGTGGAAGTTTTTAAATTTTTTATTAGTCCATTTTTGCAGTGTACAGTGATTACATTTGTAGTGGGGAGTTGCTACGTCTACACAACGTGTCTTAGTTCTTTTTACTTCCCCTAAGTGGAAGTTTAGACTTTCAGAACTCAGTGTCAGTTGCTGTTCCATTGCTGTGTGTGAGAAGGGTGGCAGGGTGCAGTGGTTGGTGAAGCCATGCAAGGTGGTTAGTGTATTAGTCAGAATTCTCTAGAGAAACAACAGGATGTATACAGAGAGATAAATGAGGGGATTTATTAGGGGAATTTGCTCACATAGTCATGGAGGCCGAGAAGTCCCACAGTCAGCATCTGCCACCCGGAAAACCAGTGAAGCAAGGAGCATGGCTGAATCCAAATCTTGAGGCTGCAGGACTAGGGAAGGCGATGTTATAACTCGGCCCAAGAACCGTGGGCACCCGCAAGCCCTGCCTTCCAAAGGCTGGTGAACTGGAGCTCTGATGCCCAAGAGCAGGAGGAGGTGTGCCCTAGGACGGGAAGCAGAGTCGGTGCTGGGGAGGCTGCCTTTCCTCTGTGATTTTGTTCTGTTCTGGGCCCCCAGCTGCTTGGATGGTACCTACCCACTCTGATGGCAGATCTTTCCCCACTTGGCCCATGGAGTCCCATGCCATCCTTCTCTAGAAACACCTCACGAACACACCCAAAGACAGTGCTTTATGAGCTCCCTGGGTATCTCTTACTCCAGTCATGTTGACACCTAAATTTAATCATCACAGTTAATAGCTGTACAGGAAACAGTTGATGAAGATTGGGTGTATAATGGAAAGCACATGCTTTATGTATTATGTTAATTAGCACAGTGTTATGGTGATTGTATTTTCTAAACTAAAAACCAGGGATTTTATGCCTTTTGGATGTAAAAGTCAGGCTTTGAAATACATAAAAGGTTTTAAAATTTGGAATTTTTCGGGCCATGCAGTGACTTTTTAATCTGGCATCAGAATCACATCTGGAACTTTCTAAAAACTACTCGTTTGTGTCCCTCTTGCGCATTCCAATTCAGTGGGCAGTTATAAATTAGAATGCTCTAAAGGTAGTTCTGATGTGCATCTTAATTGAGATCCACAGATAGACTATCCAAGAACTGGACCATTTTGAAAAAGCCAAGACTTGGTCAATCACCATGTTTAGTAAATGCAGTATTCTTTTCATGAATAGTTAGCAGTATAGTAGACATCTGTTCTGAAATCACTCTTGCTTATAAATCTGGCAACTTTCCCTTCTCTCCATATTCTTCACTATTTGTTATCTCTTTGATCAAACTTAATTGTGCCACAGCTCCGAAACTCTTTGGTCCACTCTGTATACATGGACTACCTAGTGTGTGTGCATGTGCACACACACACCCACACTCTGTACAATCTAGACTTTAAAGTTATCTTGGGACACTTTCTAAAATTATTGTAGTATTACATTGAGGTATTTTCTCGGGTTTTTGTTTTTTTCTTTTTTGGCAGTGCTGGGGATCGAACTCAGGGCCTTGGGCTTACTAGGCAAGCACGCTACCACTTGAGCTAAATCCCCAGTGCCATTTAGGTATTTTCTGTCTTAACCTGTAATGTTTTGTTGTTGTTGACTGAGGTTTGTAGAGGTAGCAGATGCCTCAGGTTCCCAGCTGAGAAGTGTGGAGGGTCTTTAAACTGAAGCGAATAAAAGAACAGCCGTGACAAGTAAAATTACTAGTGCTTCCTTAAGTGCCATAGGGGGTTTGAACTAAAAAGAGATTATCTAGTGTTGGTTTAAATTTTACTGTAAGTAAAACTAAACGAGGGGAGGAGATTGACTAGCCCAAGAGAGCATAGCTGATTTAGGTGTATATAACTGTAGAGCTCAGGTCATTACGTGTATGATTAAAAAGCAGTGAGAGATAGGAGCACTCCAGGAAATGTAGTCAATCTGTAGAAATACAATTCTTTTGCTTCCTTTGCTTATTATTGAAAGTATAAGCCATATAATTGGTGTTATCTTTCCATTCATTTGGGAAATAATTCAGCAAATTATTTTAGTTCATTTTTAAAAACATTTCCTATTTTCAGCTCCTTTTTTATATTACATCAATAATGTATTTTTAGTAAACATGTTCTGTTTTTTTGTTTTTTCTTCAACAAATTTCAGTTAAAGAGAAATTGACTGCGGATCCAGACAGTGAAATCGCTACAACCAGCCTAAGGGTTTCTCTACTGTGTCCAGTAAGTGTTAACTAATACTTGCTTAATTATATTTCCTCTTTTCCAGTACCTGAGAAATACAGTTTAATTTTAAAATATGCCCACCTTTGTTAATTTATGAAAAAGGGAAAACTAATGCATAGGGTTTGGATTCTAAGCAAGTCTCAAAAATTCTCTTCTCTTAGTAAGACTTATGTAAATATTGTCTACAATTAATGTCTTCCAAACATCTCAAAACAAGGAATGTTTATTGTCTCAGGGTACTTATAAAACTTTCACTTTAAAAAATGTACTTTTGTGAATAAAAATCTAGCCAGTTACTTAGCCATTTTGCCAGCAGTGGCTATAAAAACCATCATTTAAAAACTATTCTAAACTGGGCATGGTGTGGTGGCATCCCTGTAATCCCAACCCTCCAGGGCTGAGACAGGAGGATCAGCACAGGTTTGAGGCCAGCCCGGGCTCCTAGTGAGTTCAAGGCCAGCCTGACTGCATACTTGCTACAAGAAGACCTTGTCTCAAAAAGAAAACTATTCTAGTCAGATGAAATAATTGAAGTTGTTATGTATTAGGAAGGTTTTCTTTTTACCGGAAAATGAAGTCAACAATCAATCATTTGAAATAAATATATGGTCCCAAGACTTAACTAAGTTAAAATCTCAGAAATTTGTGTTGTTAAGCTTAGCATAAGTGGCACATGCCTGTAATTCTCAACACTCTGGGAGGCTGAGCAGAAGGGTTGCAAGTTTGAGCCCAACCTAGGCAATTTCGGTACTTTGGGCAGCTTAGTGACTTACAGAGACCCTGTCTCAAAAAAAAAAATTACAGGCCGGGGATTTAGCTCAGTGGTTAGAGTGTTTGCCTCACAAGCACAAGGCCCTGAGTTCGATCCCCGGCACCTAAATAAATAAATAAAAAATAAAAATAAATTGCCAAACTAGGGATACAGCTTTATCCCTGGGTTCAGTCCTCAGTACCACAAAAACAGAACTAAAACAAAATGTCGTTAAGGTTCATTTTTTTAACTAATGCTTTATTAGGTCTACCAGTAATAGAGATGGTAGGTGAATATGCTTTTCACATGAAAATACATGAAAAATTAATACATTACTTTGACATTTTGAATGCCTTTTATTGTATAATTAATCAAATTAATTTTATCTAAACCAGGAAGAAAACACAAAGAATGAAAGACACATCTGGTTCCTTATTTGCCTGGATTATTCAGTCAGGCCTGATTTGAAAAGCTTTGATACTAAAATTAAAATTCACTAACCTCAGATGATGAAGTTACTGGGATTTTTCTGGTTGTGTTTTGTTTTTGTTTTTGTTACCGGTAATCAAACCCAGAAGTGCCCTATAATTGAGCTACATCCTCAGCCCTTTTATTTTTTGTGACAAGGTCTCATTAAGTTGCCTAGGCAGGATTTGAGCTTGTGATCCTCCCGCCTCAGCCTCTCGAATTGCTGGGATTATAGTTGTGTGCTGCTCTGCCTAGCTGAGGTTAATATATTTTTTAAATATAAATAAATCAAGATTCTCACAAAACATTTATTTTTAAGAAAATTTATTATTAGAGAACAAGACCAGAATTTATACAATATAAACTATATCAAACATATAGTTACTGTATTCTTAAAGAAACAATTTAAACAGAAGTGAAATCTTATTTGCCCTATGTTGTAGTCTTTTATAATTTATAAAACCTTAAAACAATACAAAAAAGTCATTAGTTCATGAATTAGTTTGTAATAGTGTACTTTTACACAGCTCTTTAAAAATAAATCCTTTTTTACGGGGAGGGATAATCACTTAGGGAATTCCTGCTCATTATAAAAATTCTGTAAGTTGCAGGAAAAAAAGCACTGAAGTGAATAAAAACTACCAAACACTATCATCCTGCATATATCTTTCTATTCTTCCTGTAACTTTTCTTAAAATAGTCCTCTTTATATAGCCATTCTTTTGGTAAGGAAGCTATTCTGACTTCAGGCTTTTTATGTTATTCTTAAAAATTCTTTAACCAGATAAACGTTTTTACAGCCGATATTACAAAGGCAACTAGTATTTTTTTTGTTTTGCTTTTAACATATACAGAATTGGTTAAAAGACCAGGGAAATAGAATGGGAAGAAGAAAAAGTTTTTTAAAAATGTTGTGTATGTTTATATATGTATTTGTTTGTGTATATATATACATATATATATATACACACACACATCATCTCATCTTCCCCCAAATCCTTTTACGTAGTCCCCCTTCCATTCATCCTTGCCCTATCCCAATTCAGAGAATATGATAAATTTTAAAAATACATAAGCTTCATTTTTCCATTCAGATCACTGGGAAAAATCTTATGTGTGTGTATTCTCTCTTTAAAACTCTTAACAGTAATGTCAATGTATGATATGTATAGCATTTAACATTCGTATGAAACGTTTATTCACATAAATAAGCACTCTGATATAAATCTTGAACATTTTATTTGTGGAACTAGTTTTGAATTATATAGTTCAGGTATTCATCCCCGTGTTATTAGAAAATGTTAATTACATTTTGCTTCTTGCACCTCTTAATCTAGTGGGGGCATCTTTTCCTTCTTTGCATATCTCCCCACTTTTCCACGTTTAGTTCCAACAATGTTAGTGGTTCATTTTTATTTGACTTATACTTTCAAAATTCAGATTATAAAATAAAAACTATATATGTGTGTGTAAAATCTACAATTATAGCTCTCATGAATTTCTGTTTGGCCAAAGGGATAGTCCCGTTACATTTATTCAGAAACAGTAAAACCATGTATTTTAGGTATGGTTTTACCCAAAAATAAAATACAGCAGTGACAGTTTGTCTATATATCACATTTATAGAATAATAAAGGAGATTTGTTCCCTTTGAAATATGTAAATATGCTATCTCACTGTGCATTCAAATTGCCCTTGTTGTGAGCTCAAAATAAATGAGTTTCTGTTGTTTGTGTGCCATTTTGCCAAAGGCTAGGAAAATAATTAAAAACATTTTAGTTCTTTGAGAACTTCTGGTTCTGATTTATTAGAAGTAGAGCTGGGAGAGTCTCTGGGAAGCTGCTTCTCAGGATCTCACCCAGCCCCAGAAACCAAATACAAATGACTTGGAGTTGGATTTGGTAGGGGAGAGAAGAGAGAACTCTAGACAAGTATTTATGAAATACTTGTTGCAAAAGTAGTTGTAAAATTGTTCTTCATATCACACTTCTCTGGTTTCTGCAAGAAAAAGGTACATATTTTATTGCAATTTTCAGAGTCCTTTTGATACAAGCTGTTTTAAACTTCCATCTAGAGTGTTTTGTCTTCTGGCACCATCAGTGCCACTCTGAGGGTTAGTGGCACTAGAAACACCTTTAGGAGTTGTTTTCAAAGAGATGTTGTTTTCAAATGATGCAGAGGCCCATCATGTCTATGAAAGGAAAAAGGAAATTTGTAATCACCAGATGAAAATATTCAAAGCTCAGCCTTTCTTCTGAGAGCAAGTTAATGAAAATAAGGATCTGTTAGTCAAATAAATTTTTTAAGGTGTAGTATTTTTTAAAAAAATCAGGAATATGGGGATTATCACATTTTATGTCTTTGAATTAAGGCACTTATGTGACAGCTAATAAGCAACACATTTGGAAGTGAACTTCTGCTTTCCTTGTAGCCATTTATAAATATCCTTCCTGCACCATTTATGTATTGGTGTTCCAATGTGAGTGGTGGTCCTTTTGAGTTGTTCTAGTCCCTGAAAGATGTGAACTGACAGTTGCGGATTATGGGGATAAAAATGTGTGAGATAAAGGCCTTTGGAGAGTAACTGCTTTTCAGAGTACAAATTTTAGTCCATAGTTTGGATTCTGAAGCATTTCTTACTTACTGTCTCACCCACCTGAAGTAGCCTTCTATAGTATGTGAACTTTGTGTGGTGTTACTGTATTTGTATAGGATTCTTAGCCTGAATCTACTTACTATTAAGGCAATAATAAAAATCCCTACTTAGTAGGAATTTGCACTTCACAGGCAACATCTGGCTTGAGATGTAAAAATTTAGCTTGTTGTAGTGGTACATGCCTGTAATCCCAGCAGTCTGGGAGGCTGAAGCGGGAGGATTCCAAGTTTGAGATCAGCATGGGTGACAGTGAGACACCAACTCAAAATAAAGAAGGACTGAGGGTGTATCTCAGTGCAGAAGTCCTGGATTTAATCCTGAGTACTGGAGAATATGTATCTCTATCACTACCCACCATCCCATTATTTGGAGGCAACTGTTACTGTTGTTGTTGTTCTTAGGATTGCCTCGTAAAGGGCTGCGTACAGGCTGCACACTTTCCATAAATGGTCTCTCCTAGAGCTGTGCGGCATGTGTGACCCGAGTCTTAGCAGTGCACAGGACTGTCTTTCTGCTCTGTGGCAGGTACATCTCTAAGGGCTGGGGCAAGAACACAGGGTCCTTTTTTTATTCTTTAACACTATATCCGGTTGAAGTGTGGAGGAAACAGTGTTACTTTCAAGATAGAAAAGGATGCCCAGAAAGTTTAAGTGCCTTTGCTAGAGGCTCAGTAAATCATTCATACCAGAACAATATTTAGGGTCCCAAGTGACGGTTAATTTCCTTGGTAGGCTAGGAAATTGCACATTTCCCTGAAATTCTTGTAAGCCAAGAATCTTTTCCCCCCTTAACTCATATCCCTTTAAGCCTTTATATTTTTCAAGGTCACAAGTGTGTGGAAAGTCTTTTCTAGGCATTTGCCAAACAGTATGGGTGTTGAAAATACTCTGTTGCTGGTGTGAGCTCTGGGGACCCCACAGGGGTGCCTGGTGACCTGCAGGGAAGAGCTCGAGACATGGCAGCTCCCTGGGCGGGTTTCTGAACCTGTGTCTGCCTCACACCGAAGCTGGCAGCTCAGGGACCGGATGAGGTAGATGTCCTCCTGCATGGGATAGACTCAGCCTGTGTCAATTCAAGCAGCAGCTGTGGGGCAGGAAGAGAAGTCTCCTGACTTCTGGAGACGCTGAATTGACAGTCGTGGTGAGGTCCACTAAGGGGAGAGGTGCAGGCGCACATATGTCTCCTGCTCAAGCAGCCTCTTAGGGATTATGCTGCTCATGGAGAGTGGGCGATAGGGCCCATTCTGTCCTCCTTGAGCATTAGGACTCATAGTAAGTATCCTGTCTCTGCGTCTTTGCAGTATTTAATAAACATTCTTTTTTTCTTTCCTTCATCTCTAGTTAGGTGGTCCTTAAGTTTTTTCAGATCAAGGGCCAGAAAAATCTAAGAGCGCTCTCTCCAGAAAAATGCGCACCCTTGCAGGCTTTTTCATATAGTTTCAAGGGGTTCAGGGCTGTGAAAAATGCGTCTGTAGGCTGTGGATTTGGAGTGCATATCCCTTGTTGTAGACTTGTCTTAGTCCCTGTGCTTGATAGTCCAAAGAAATACTGTAATATTTTAACCGATACATAAGTTTCACAGAACATGTGTTTAATGTTCTTCTACTTTGACGAAAAACACAATATGCTTTAAATCGAAACACATACACATTGTGTTTCTGGAAATTTTTATTAAAGCTTAATTTTTTTACAATTGTCTAATATTTATTTTTCCCCTCTCATTTAAAGCTTGGTAAAATGCGGCTGACAATTCCATGTCGGGCTCTTACGTGTTCTCATCTGCAGTGTTTTGATGCAACTCTTTACATTCAGATGAACGAGAAAAAACCCACCTGGGTCTGTCCTGTCTGTGATAAGAAGGCTCCATATGAACACCTTATTATCGATGGGTATGTCACTTTCAAGCTTTTCTTTGTCCCTTCAGATGACCAGCTCTGTGTGCACCCCTTACTTAGCAGGTTTGGGATAAAGCTCTTCTGGTAATGTTTTCTAAGTTATACAGGAATTTGGAGACTT
Organism: Hystrix cristata; assembly: GCA_004026905.1. Taxonomy (NCBI): domain Eukaryota; kingdom Metazoa; phylum Chordata; class Mammalia; order Rodentia; family Hystricidae; genus Hystrix; species Hystrix cristata. The sequence goes on from PVJO010009372.1 coordinate 29,513, forward strand.
TTCATGAGTCTAGAAATCAGTATTTTTTTATTCAACTATTTTTATTTTCAATGCTATTTAAGATTTTAGTTTTCCTAGCTATTTATTTTTATTAGTATTATTTTGTAGCACATAGTGATTACATTCATTGAGGGGAGTTGGTACATGTCTATAGCACATCTTGATTCTTTTTGTAGAAAGTCCCCCTGTTTTGAAAATGCATGGCTTACTTTCAGTGCCTCCTGGCATTTACCATTTAACAGTTTCACGATGGGGCCGTAATTGGCTGAGGAGTGGCTTTGTGTAGCTGTACTACTTCTGCCGTTATTGGTGCGCACTGCTTGATGGGACACTTGGGCATGTACCACCTGTGGTTCAAGTCAGTGGGAACATTTAGAGCACCAGCAGTTCTCAGCAGTGTGTGAATGCACCTTTTCCTAACATGAGTTCATCTGTCTTCGGACTGCAGACCATATTGGAATGCGCATAAGAGTGGTGGAATTCTGGTCAACTATTGCTTATCCAAAATTGAACTTTTTAGTAGCCTATTTCTGGAGATTAGATTGAGCTTCAGTCATGGGCCCATTGCTAGGGCTCCTAAAACTGATCAACACACTGAGTAATAGCTCTGTTTGGTTTTCTGTTTGTATTTATCTTTTTCTTTCATTTTTATTTTTCTTCTGTCCACCTACCGTATTAAATAATCAGTTACACTGAGTGTGAGGGCATATGGCTGTTAGCCCTGCTGCTCGAGAGGCTGATGCAGGAGGCTGGCAAATTCCATGGCACCTGGGCAACTTGAGCAGGACTGTTTCTCAGAAGATAAAGGAGGCTTGAGACGTAGCTCCGCGGCAGTGTGTGCTCTGGGCTCAGTTTCCAGCACTGCAGCAAACATTCTTTAACACTCCTGAGTCCCACCTGGGCAGCTTAGCAAGACCCTGTCTCAAAATCGAAATTAATTAATTGAAAATAAATTTAAAAATTAAAAGCTGAAGATATAGCTCATTGTGAAGGCCCAGGGTTCCACCCCAGTATGGAGAGGGAGGTAATATTTTACCAGCTATATGTTTTTTGTTTTTTTGAGACAGGGTCTTACTATGTAGTTCAGGCTGCCAAGAACTTGTGGCAGTCCTCCTGCCTCAGCCTCCTGAGCGCTGGGATTACAGGCATGTGCCACCACACCCAGCTACCAAATATATGTTATACAGTTTTAAGTTCCCCCTTTTCTTGTAATAAATTAGGCCATATGTGTATACACATACTTTTTTAAAGAAAAATTTTAAAGCACAGGAAATAAAAGGCTTTTTTGTATGTAGTTTTCTGATTTTTTTTTTTTCACATAATTGTTGTGTTGTTACAGTTAATTCTGTTCTTTGGTTTCATTTAACATTATCACTTAAGAATTTATAATTATATACTTTCTTTGTAAATATCTTTTTTTAATGTCTGAATGTTTTATCAAGGAGACTTACATTCTTTTACATATTTTTGTATGTATCATTTTTGTTTATCAAATCAGACATGTATTTTAGGCAATTTAAAATGTGCAAAAATTTACAAAGAAGAAAAATATGCATAAAGTCACCAACCAAAAGATCACTGCCAAGAATTTCATTTTCGAAATTTAATTTTTCTTTGCTTTGTTTCACTTTTTTGTGAACATTTTTCCATGTTACTAGAAATCTTTGACAATGTCATTTTTCATGGTTACATATTTTCTTAAATAAAAATACGCCACAGTTTTCTTATTTAATATTTGGTTTTGAGAACAGGTGTAATTTACCTCTTGTACTTTGTTTTCCTCATTTATACTTGTAGAAGACATACAAGGTCAGAATATCTGAAAAGTAGTATTTCTAATTTATCTTCGCTTAAAATGTGATATCCTAAGGACAAACTGTTTTTTTATAGCTTGTTTATGGAAATCCTAAAGTACTGTACAGACTGTGATGAAATACAATTTAAGGAGGATGGCTCTTGGGCACCGATGCGATCGAAAAAGGAAGTACAGGAAGTTTCTGCCTCTTACAATGGAGTAGATGGTGAGAGTTAAGTCATTTGTAAAGTCATACTAGTGAAACAGTATCTTTTTAAATTTTGACAGATTTGGTACAGAGTAGTTAATGCTCCCTTTTCCAGTGCATGCGCGCACACATGTGCACCTGTATAAATATAGACATATATACATATATAGTGTAGACTTTTAATATGTTTTGGCTAGGAGGAGGGTGGGGTTTTCTAATGTTAATTTTTCCAAAGTATATCAGGTGCTATACAGATAAATATATTTAATACATCGTTTCCGCTCTCAAATTGCTTTTATTCTGAAGTGCACATAAAACATCCATTTTAATATGTCTTGGTTCAAAATTGTTTGCCAAAATGATCCTTTAACAACCAACAATAGTAGTTTCACATGTAGTAGAACAGAGCCACTGTAGGTTTTCTGCTCTCTGGCCCCAACAGTATTATAAGTCTGAACTGATAAATTAGTCGAGGGGACATCGAAGAAAGTGTACTTTATTCGCCTAGTGTTTTAATTTTTCCCTCACAGGATGCTTGAGTTCCACTTTGGAGCATCAGGTGGCTTCTCACAACCAGTCCTCTAATAAAAACAAGAAAGTCGAGGTGATTGACCTAACCGTAGACAGCTCGTCTGATGAAGAGGAAGAAGAGCCGTCTGCTAAGAGGACCTGTCCTTCCCTTTCTCCCACCTCACCACTAAACAATAAAGGGTAGGTGCTGAGACACCCCCCACCCTGTCAAAGTTGTGAAAGTTAATTCGATAAACAGGAATTAAAGACCTGCCAGATAAAATGATGTTTCATTATAAAACTTAGGTTGGATTTTTAGCAAGTATATGATACTCTTGAGAGATTGGGGTAATGTATTAACATTAAAAGGGCCTCTTAGATTGACCATATTGAAAGATGATTCTAGTACACACAGTGGTTTTCAAACTGTGGTGTACATCAGAATTACTGGGAGCTTATCAGAGTACATGTTGCTTCTCTGTATCCTAACCCAAGAGAAGAGACTTAGAAAATTTGGATGTCTAATAAATTCCCAGGTGATTCTTCTGCTCTGCATAGGATTTTGAACATTTGCAAATGGAAAATATGCTTTAAGATTAACCCCAGGAAGGGTTGGGGATTTAGCTCAGTGGTTAGAGTGTTTGCCTCGCAAACTCAAGGCCCTGAGTTCGATCCCCAGCACCAAAAAAAAAAAAAAAAAAAAAAAGAGATTAACCCCAGGTTCAGTGTTTATAGTGGAAAACCAAGGAAGACCAGATAATTCAAACCTGCCCCCCAGAATCTGTGTAAGGCGGGCAAGGAAGGAAGTCAAAAATAACTTGGATTTCAGTACGTAAATTTCCTGTTTTGCAGCCTTATTCAGCATATGTTCCAAGCAGTCTCATGTCAGGAATAATGCAGTATTCGGTTGTGCTTTGGTTCAGTTCAGACAGCACTGTTACATGCTTGGTGTGGAATACGCTGCTACTCTGGGTGTGGTGGCGCGTGCCTGTGATCCCAGGGATTCAGGAAGCAAGATGGGAGAATCCCAAATTCAAGGCCACCCTGGGTTACATAGTGCGACTTTGCGTTAAAAGGAAAAGAGAAGAAAAACTTTGGCTAGGTATGGATATAATAAAATGAGTAAGTACAGTCATAACTTTAAAAAGTGTAGGGGGTGGTAAAACAAGTAGCCGAACTCTTGACTATACTCCTAAAAAGACTGTTAACCCATAAACATATCAGTGCTTCTCAGCAAAAAGATCATATTTTTTGCAGATACATAATTGTAGCACACTAATAGTGAATCTTGAAATTTTGCCAAGTGTGGTGGTGCACACCTCTAGTCTTAGCACTAGGGAGGCTGAGGCAGGAGGATTGAATGTTTGAGGCCAGCCTGGCTGCAAAGCAAGACCCTGCTTAGAAAACAAATAGACAGAAAAATTAAAATAAATAAATGTGTATATCAAAAGAATCAACATGGGCTTTTGTAACTGAATAGGAGCTATTCAAAAAACCTTCTGATAAGCAGCACCTGAGAAAAGAGTAAAGGTGAGAGGGAAAGTCTGTAGGTGGCATTGTTAAAGATTGCAGGGTTCAACGGGAAAAGTTGACACCAGACCAAGAGCAAGTATTTCTGTACTTCGAGTCAAGTCATTTTCAGGGTTGGGACTGTATGAGACAGATTTGATCGCGTATATTATGCAGCTTGTGGCCTTCATTTCAGAGTAGTTCGTCTCAGGATGCAGGCCGCCGGACAGACAGGAAACATGAGGAGCGGTGTCGTCATTCTGAGTACAGTGACTAGTAAACAGTGATCCTGCTCTGTGAACACTGCTCAGGAAAGCCTGCCTTGACGGCTGGTGCTCAGCAAGACCAGTCGTCTTGTGCCCTCAGTAGGACAAAAAGAAGTCAGGTTGCTTGAAACTGGTGTAGTTAGAACAAGTATCTGTAGAATTGTAGTTCCAGGATTCTTTTACTCAGTGCTGGGAATTGAACCCAGGGCCTCATGCCTGCTAGGCAGGTGCTCTGCCCCAAGCAGTAGCCCCAGGCCAAGAATACTTATAACTGATCAGTCCATAGTATGACCAGATACATAGTTGGCTCTCTGGAGCTGTGTGTTTTGCACCCATGGTTTGGGTTTCAACCAACCTCAGATTAAAAATTTTCAGGGAAAAGAATGTGACTGTGCCAAACATGTATGGAGTTTTTTTTTTTCCTGTTGTCATTCCTTAAACAGTATAATATAACAGCTATTCACATGGCATGTAGGTAGGACAGGTATTATAAGGAACCTAGACATGATCTCATGTGTGTGGGAGGATGTGTTTAAATTATTTGCAAGTACTGTGACATTTTGTTTAAGTAACTTGATCATCCTTGGATTTCTTATTTGTAGGGAGTTCTAAAAACAGTTCTCTGCAAATTTTTGTTAATGCTAAAATTGCAACATTAAAATATTTAATAAAACTGGGTATATAAAAAATTTTGGTTTAAATGTATCATTATGTTCTACTCGTTAGAATATTAATAATAGCCATTGTATACATGTAAGCTCTGAAATAGTTTTACTGTCTGGCTATATATTTTTTCCTTAAGAAGTATTTAGAAGTCTAGTATTTCTTCTTTGGATATTTACTTTGCTGTTTCTCCAAAAATAGCTGTGTTTATTATGTTTGTAAAATTACATTAGATACATTAACTACTTCCTGAGTTTCCTAGAGACTAATTGAATCCAGACATAGCATTGCAAATGTCAGACTTTTCTCTCTCTATTTTCAGACAAAAACAAGAGACCTGAAAGTTTACAACATCTTTAGAAAGAAAACACCACAATCAACACTGATAGTCATTTTACAGGAATGACCAGAAACCCAAGCACAGCATATTGTTTGTTATTGTGCAGTGTAGAAGTAGAAATGCATTTTAAAACAGTGTCACAAACCTGAAAGAAAAGCAACCACCTAGGAATTAGGAAGAGGCAAACATAACTAAAATGTAAAACATTTTATTGTCTTTAGTAGCTGAGTTCATACAGAAGTTTCTCATACTGTGTGGTATGCTGAGATGTTTTCAAAGACTGGCATTTCAGCAGCTTTCTTCTCTCTTATATAATCTCTTAGGTGTTGACAGAGGACATGGCTAACAGAACATTGTGCTTTTTATAGATGTTAAAGGTTTAAAGTTTCCATTCGATAAACTCTTTTGGGAGGCAGATGAGAATGTTTCTGCTTCCTATCCCCCTCATAAAGATGAGGTAGATCATCAGAACTAGAACTCTGTTCCTGGAAATCTAGCCTTGGCATCTTTTGAGTTATTCTGTATCACTGAAATTGCATCCCTACACCCCAAGTATTTTGCATGAAGTATTGAAAGATAGTAGCCTTATTTCATTTCTCTTTGTTTTCTATAGCTTCTGTAACTGTTAGTCTCTTACATAGTTTTTGTAAAATACAACCCTTGTGTTCTTTTGTTTATTTGTTTGTTTGTTTGGTTTTGGTTTTTTTGAGACAGGGTCTCACCTCATAGTTCAGGCTGGCCTCAAACTCACTGTGTAGTCTAGGCTGGCCTCTAACTTGCAGCAGTCCGAGTGCTGGGTTTACAAGCGTGTGCCACCGCACCCAGTTTAGCCCTTGTGTTTCTTAATTTTTGATAAAGAAAGAAAAAGATTTCACTTCCTGGCTATTTAAATATTTCCCTCTGTTGTCTAAAGTCCCTCATTTTTTCTTTTTAGTTTTCCAGTTATACTCTCTTTTTTTTGTGCGGGGGATCAGACTCAGGGATTTGAGCTTGCTAGGAAACTGCTCTAGCACTGAGCTAAATCCCCGGCACCCCCTATTCTTTTAAAAATTCTTCACCTTTACGTTTTGGAGCATTTCTTCGTGTTGTCTCTCTGCCTTTGCTGGATCCAGCACGCTTTTGTGCACACGGTGTACTGATGACTATACTGAGCCTTGGGTCCACCAAGATTAACTACCCAGTTTCTATTCTCATCAGGCTTACCAGCCTGAAGGCCCGCTGTGCTTTCCTGACTTCTCAGGTTGCTGTGTTCCCTTAGTTTTGTCTCTGTGTTTTCTTTGCTAGGACATACTCAAACCTCTCGCTAGCCAGCCCTCCACTGCTTATTATGAGACACTTTCAGAATTTCCTCTGTCGTAGATTCCTGCCACTCATATCCTGTTGCAGTGGTTCATACATGCCTCTCCCTGCATTCTGGGAGCCCAGGTGCTGGTATTCCAAAGGTAGTGTTGGTTTGTGGGTACCAGGTACCATCGTACGAATCCCCTTCTGCCTGCAGCCCCTGCAAATGCTGTTTAATATCTTTTCTTCTCTTTTCTCTTCTCTTTTCTTTTCTCTCTCTCCCCACCTCCCCTTCCTTCCCTTCATTTCCTTCTTTTTTTTTGCAACAAGGTCTCACTGTTCAGACTGTCCTTGAACTCACTATGTAGCCCAGACTGGCCTTGAACTCATGGTGATCCTCTTGCCTCATCCTCCAAGAGATAGAGTTACAGGCGTGAGCCCCCACATCCAGCGTACAAATTATTTCTTAATAACTGTGGATAGTCTGAATTAAATGTTACTCTGCTTGTTTTTGTTTTGTTTTATTTCCAGATAAAAGCCAAGGTTTATTGTAAGAGCGAGGCAGTTCCTTTTTTGTTAAACTTTAAAAGTTAAACTGACTCATGAAAATTATTCTTACAGCATTTTAAGTCTTCCACATCAAGCATCTCCAGTATCCCGCACCCCAAGCCTTCCTGCTGTAGACACCAGCTACATCAATACCTCCCTCATCCAAGACTACAGGCATCCTTTCCACATGACACCCATGCCTTATGACTTACAAGGTGGGTCACAGTTCTCTGTATTGTCACATTGTATTATGGGTGCCTTTGATTTCTGCAGTCCCCTTGAGAGAACAGCCCTTGTGACCCAGAGAATGGAGAGAAATAATATATTTTGGTCATAAAAACCGATCAATTCCTTCATTATGCCTTCATCAATAGCCAGTGTTTACTGCCAGTGGTAAAACTAGTGTAGTGATTTTATAAGTTTTGTGAACTTCCAAGTATTCTGCATGTTGTAGTTGGATAGTTTACAATATTTGGCTCTCAGTTTTAATATTTATGAAGATTTTTTTTCCCCTGATTCTAGTGCTAATGCAGCAAGCACTGTGGGTAATCGCGCTGGACTGTCTTTTTTTTTTTTTTTAGACAGGGTCTCACTGTGTAGCCCAGGCAGGCCTCGAACTCATGGTGATCCTCCTGCCTCAGCCTCCCGAGTGCTGGGATTATGGGCATATGTGCACCACCACGCCCGGCTTGTACTGTCTTTCAGCTGAGACACTGGAAAGTTTTAATTTTGGTTCTACTAAATCTGATCCTTCTTAAAAGTAATTCGAAATGTCAGTTTACGCACTTGTATAATGTATTTTGATTTCATAATATTTCCATTATCAAAAAGAATTATTAGTTCTTCTCGTTTATCTTTGTAATTTAATCATTTACTTATTATCCATGTAATTCAAGAACATTTTTATTACAAAAAGTCATTATGTGCTTTTTGTAGAAAATTCCATAAAAAACACAAAATGAAAGTTTCCTTCTACCCCTCCCCCAGGCCCACTCTCCAGAAGCCACAGCTCTGCTTAGCAGTTAACTAGCTGGCTTACAGGCCTTTTTACCACACGTATGAAACATCACTACCCTATCAAAAAGCACAGTGCTCTGTGATTCATAGGTCTTTGTGTTGTAATCTGTTCTGGCATAGACGGTGGGCGGGTGGGTCCCCAGAGTATACGAGGTGTTACCATATTTTTATCTGCATCTGCTTGTTGTATTTCTTGGCCAGTTAAGATATCGTGAGGAGCATGCCATTCATGCTGGTCTCCTTGCTGTTTGTCACATTACCCACGAGGTGACAGGGAGGAGGTGGCAGTGGAAAGGGGCTGCTTTGCAGGGACTCCGACAGCCAGGCATTGGGGCTGGTCCTTATGTGGCAGCCACCACCCCAGCTCTCGGGTCTCTTCCTCCTCATGCTGCTGCAGGTGCTGAATCAAGTTCTGATATAGAGGGTGGTAAGCAAGCAGACTTGAGAAGGAGGAAGGAAATCTTTGCTACAGCTTGCTTAATCCCTTTTTAACTTTCTCATCTGTAAAATCGGGCCACAAATAACTGCTTACAGTACTTCATGAGGTGCTTGTGGGAAGTAAATTAAGAGTCCGTTGAAAGGCCACCTAGGAGAGCCAGCGAGAGCAGGGTCAGTGTGAGATGCAGTGGTGGCAGTGGCCCACTTCCCTCAACTGGATCGCAGGGAGGGCAGGCCCACTGACATCGGTAGCTCACCCTCAACTCTCAGATTCCGCACAGCGTAGGATTTAAGCCTGAAGTATTGGGGCATTTGGAAGGGTTGTTTTTTTTTTTTTTTCTTTCCCTTTAATTTTTCTTAAACAAATATAATTTTTTCTCCCACAGGATTAGATTTCTTTCCTTTCTTGTCAGGAGACAATCAGGTATGTTATGAACAAATTACTCTTGTTTTAACTGTATATTTAGAATGTTTAAAACAATAATATATAGCCAAGAAAAAGAGTAAGTTTCTCTGGAAGGTGCAGAGTGAGCATACTCATTATTGCTCTGGCTTTAAGAATTTAAATAAAAATTTCTAGTTTTAGCAGGTTTCTTGGCCAAATATAGACATGTACCATATAATGACATTTAGACTGGGGACAGATGGCATGTATAACAGTGGTCTCCTAATATTACGATGCAGCTGAAAAATTTCTGTGACCTGACGTTATAGGCCTTATAATGCCCTAGCACAACACATTACTCACATGTTTATGGCAGCACTGGTGTAAATGAACCCCATGGTGTAAAAGCTGGTACAATTTTGTATAGTACACAATACTTGATAATAGATGAGTGTGCTAAATTTTACTATGAAATAGTCTGCCATGTAGCAGCTCATACATGTTGTGTTTACTACACCTCTTGATTGTATTGTTTCCTTTTGTGCTTGATTTAATTCCATGTCATTAGGTTTATCATGGCCCTTAAGCATACAAAATGTAATATTGATGTGGCCTCTTACTGCTAATATTGCCAGTAAGAGGCCACATCAAATGCTTGACCTGAAATAAAATCAAGTGATTAAGTGGCTGGGGATGTAGGTCAGTGGTAGAACACTTGCATGGCATGCACAAGGTCCTGGGTTCCATCCCCAGCGCTGAAAAAAAGAATGATTAAGGACTGTGGTGGTGAAACATCAGCGATGGTTGGTTATTACTGGCTCAGGCATGTCGCATTCCACCTTAGCTACTAACTTGAAGAGCGAGAATAAAATGACAGAAGTTGTCTGCTTCATTGAAGACAGTGGGATTAACAAAAACTGAAGAAGGGGCTGTGTCACATGTGGAATGATGTCTGAGGACCTGAACTGAAGGCAAAACGGAGAAGCACCTCCTTCTCGGCACCACAGAGATCACCACCAAGGCAGAATGTTTGTTTTCAAGGTTGAGAGAAAAGGCTGGGCCCCATTACAGTGTTGAGTTTACTGCCAGCTAGTCTGGGTGGTTTAAGACATTCCTGCTGGCTTGACCGACTGGTGTTACATGCATGACCGTCCCATCAGTCAGTTTGTACTATTGGCGGTACAAAGTGGTACAGTCATGCATGGGACAGTCATATATGACCACGGGTTGTTCATGCTGCCCAGCAGCGAGACATAAGGATTACAGCCCCAGTGTGAATGTGTTAAGGACAGGCAGCAAATAGAAACCCACTGTGGGTTTCGATGTGGCAGAGCGATGTGGCAGAGCGAGGGCCCCAGGTCTTCAAGCATATCTGCAAGCCCCACGACCAGTGCCCTGGTGAGCCATAAAAGTCATGAGTGCCCAGCTGCTTTTCCAAGATAGCCTTGTGAATTCCTGGGCTGGCAAGTGAAGCACTGTTGAAGAATAACACATCTTCTGAGACTTCACTTATTGTTGATAATGCTGCAGCACATCCTCCTTTTATTGATCTTCCTCCCAGTATCAAAGTGGTATTTCTCTCTCCATATAGCACCTCTTTGATCCAGTCAGTAGACCAAGTATTAATAGCAGCTTTTAAGGTCTACCACTTGAGGAGAACCTTCGCCCAGCCTAGTGCTGCAACAGAGGAAGACACTCAGACGGTGTCCCTTGCAATTCTGGAAGGATTACGTTTTTGATGGCATCAAGAGCCTTGCTTAAAGGCCCTGAGTTCGATCCCCGGCACCACAAAAAAAAAAAAAAGAGAGCCTTGCTTAGGGCGTGCTGTAGCTCAGTGGTAGGGTGCTTGCCTAAAGTGTGTGAGGCCGCCAAGGCGTGTGTGAGTGGCCTCTGGAAGAAGACCTGGGTTGTCTTCCCTTCAGCGATGCGGCGTGGACGCAGGGGTTGAAAAACCTGCAAGGCTGTGATGGGCCGACGGCAGACACTGCTAGCCTGGGTGGGGGTTGGGGTGATGTTGGAGAGCTAGACGCAAAGCCTGAGGAAGCGACTAATCAGGAGTCTGGAGTTGGAACAGAGATGCAGAGCTGAAAAGAACCAAGAGAAATGGAAATCACAGGGAAAGAAAAAGGAAATAATCCACAGTGAGGCTTCTTACAGACCTTAATGAGTGAGGGTCCTTAAGTTTTCAAACATCAGTCCCAGCGCTGAAAGTTTTCATTCATAGGGAGGAGCGGTCACGGTGCATTGTCTGTGTATAAGCAATTCTGTGGTGAGTGAAGGAGAGAGACCAAGCAGAGCCCCGTGGGGATAGTTCTGGAGAGCGACACCTCGTCAAGATGACCTTCAGGCAGGAGAGGGCCGTGGGAGGATGCTGGTATCCCAGGAGGTGCCAGCACATGCATGATGTGCCCAGAATCTTCCAGAGCATGAGAGGTGGAGACGGAAGATGGTGGTACTGGTGACCCTCTATAGACCTAGGCTAGTGTGTCTGTGTCTTCATTTTTAACAAAAAAAATTTAAAAAGTATTTTCAATAGTTAAAGCTTACAGAATATGAAGAAATAATTTTGTGCAGCTACAGAATACAGTTATGTTTTAAGCCGTGTTATTATGAAACACCAAACTATTTAAAAACATAAAAGCTTAAAAAGTTACATTACGCTAAGGTTAATTTATTATTGAAGAAAGAAAAGGGTTTTTAAAAAAATTAATTCAGTTGTAGCCTCAGAGTGTTTGTAAAGTCCTCGGACCTTCACATGCTCACAGCCCCCCGCCCCACGAGCAGCCGCAGACCTGCTGCGCTGGGCACAGTAATGTTTCCTGTGCCTTTTCTGTTAGATGTGTGCGATACACACATGTGCGCCCCCCCCCCCGGTGTCCCTGCTGCCAGCTGCAGTGTGCTGTGCAAGTGTGTAGCCTCCAAGTAGGAGACTGTGCGTCTGGGTTTGTGTAAGCGCACTGTGATGTTCAGATGACAGCACAGTCTCTGAAAGGTCCTCAGAGCCGGTATCTGTCTTTACACTATGCAGGATTGTCTAAAGAGCAAATGGGTGGACTGTCCTCTGTCCTGATGCTTCTAGGCATATTGGATATAAAAATCTTGAGAACTGCTTACAGTACAAATTAAAGCAAAAAAGTTTAAAAAATTCCAGTTTCAGATATGAAAATTCCTGTTAAGATCAGTGATCCAATCATGCAAGGACATTTGATTTTGCAAAGTGTCTCGTTAAAGATTTCAGAAGCAGTATAGTGTGTATTGAATTTAGGACTTTGATCTGCGGAGAAGAAAATGTATCCCTTTGTGCACGTAACAGGCTGCCTTGTCCTTCTTCCCTCCCAGCATTACAACACCTCCCTGCTCGCCGCCGCGGCCGCCGCAGTCTCAGATGACCAGGACCTGCTGCACTCGTCGCGCTTTTTCCCATATACCTCCTCCCAGATGTTCCTCGACCAGCTGAATGCGGGAGGCAGCACGTCCCTGCCAGCCGCCAACGGGAGCAGCAGCGGCAGCAACAGCAGCCTCGTGTCTTCCAACAGCCTGAGAGAAAACCACGGCCACACGGTGGCTGGGAGGAGCGGCGCGGATGCGGCGTCGGTCTTTGGCATCATCCCGGACATTATCTCCCTGGACTGAGCCCCCGCCCGCTGGCCCCGCCCCGCCCCGAGGATTGAGCCGGGCGGGGAGAAGAGAACTTTATGCTGTTTTACCCTATTCTGTTAGAAAAGTTCACAAGCGTGTTTTTTTTTTTCCTTTTTTTAGGGAAAAAATTAAAAGAAATGTACAGAGAACAAAACTATATTTTCAGTTTTACTTTTGTATATAAATCTAAGACTGCCTGTCTGATAAAACACTTGTTTAAAAAAAAAGGAAAGAAAAGAAAAAACAAGCACCCACAAACCACCTTCAGTTCATTTTTTTCTGGATTCTGAAGATTTTTTTCATCGTTTGTCCTCTGGTTTTGGTTTTGTTTTACTTCAATGGCATTATTTTATTTGCAATAACAAAAGGAATTGCATGTATGAAGTTTTAAATTGTGGGCTTTGTTGTGGGGTGGGGTGGGGAGATAGTGTGATTTCCATTTTTTAAAAATGACAGACTTGCATTTTGTTTGTTTCTGTGTGTGTGCGTATTTTATCCAGCCTTAAGTTATAAATCTCATCTGTCCCGCTCATCCCTGTGTATTTTCAGGACATAGCTCATGGTATGCGTGTTCAGTGTGTGTATCCGTGTGTATTTTTCTGTCCTCACCATCCCTCTCCTCCCGAGTTCACATTCAGTTCATATATCAGTTGCCTGCTTCTTTTCAAGTGCTTTGAAGGTCTTGAACTTACATGTGAGTATATAACAACTCCCCCAGTTGCATGTCTCCGTCACGTATTCTCTCTGACTTGCTATGTAACCCCTGAGAATATGCTCTCAAGATATTGGAATAAAGCTGTCTGGGTAAGGAGTAGGCCTAGCAGACCTGTGAGTAATACACTTTAATCTAGTTCTTGATTCTAAACCTGGATTGCCAGTATTGTGTATTTAAACCAAGTCTGTGAATACCTGCTTTTTTGGCCACAGGGTAACAAGTTTTTATGTAAGATCTTCATATCAAAGTAGGAAGCAAAAATAACTTAGAAAGCCCTGTTGGGTGTCTTGTGCAGCTGACAGAGGAAGGATTGTACCACCTCCAAAAGTAAGAGAGACGAGTCAGTCATCTATCCTAAAAGTCAATTATGTTTGGAAATAAATGCACCACACATGTGGATCTCTAGAAACTTACTATTTTATAATCATTTGAAATGTAAAATGAGTTTAAACCTCAGCCATTTTTCATCTCTGGCTCTGAGTATCCTGAATTTCGTAGCCTGTCTACCTTGTTTGTTTTTTCTTCACCTTTTAAGGACAAGCATGACATAGGAAAGTCACTTTTTAAAAAGTTATGGATCAGTCTGATCTACCATTTAATAGTAGAACATGTAAATATATTGAAAACTGTTTTTCAGGAGATAACTGAGTGTCGAGGGAAGGAAAAGCGGTTCTATTTGTGTTCCAGAATCCTCATCAGAGACGATACTACATTCTCAGTTGTGGAAAATATATTTCAGTTAGTCGAAAGTACAGGTTTAAGAAAAGATAAGAAAGGGGCATAATGATTACCAGTTTTCCTGACTGGATTTTTTTTCTATCAAAGCTGTTAATATTCTCAGAGTTGATGAAGGACCACCTTTGTGTATAAACTTGTCATTTTAAACTTTGCCTTGTTAACAGAATGACCTACTTTAATCTGGGTAGAATTTAAAGTGGCTATATCTTCAGTTGTATGATAAAATTAATGGTTCACATGACTGTGTGGCATCTAAAAATAATACCTTTTTACAGCACTCTCTGTTACTAAATTGTTGACTTGAATTTTGAAAAAAAAAGTTGGTGTTGATATGTATATGTGTGTGTGTACATATGTATTTATAAACAAGTATGTGTGGGTAACAAGTGAGTTACATAGTCTTCCCCTATGCATGTGTATTCCACACATAAAAGGCTGAGTTACAGTCACAAAACAATTTGCAATAAAAAAAACAGGTTCATTGTCAGTTAAAACAGGAAATAGTTAAGTTTTTAAATGAATCTGGTGTTGTGGTGAGTAAACACTTTAAGAACTCTTAATTGCCATACTAATTTAGGCTAATTTCAAAGTAGTATCATTTTGTGTCTAAATTTGGATTGGGGTAGAAATTACTAAAATTGTGGGGTGTTATTTTTTCTGAATTTACATTGTGATAGGAAATTTTTCTATTCAACTACCTAAGATAAAGTGATTTTTTTTTCCTTGGTTTTGTTTTCTATCATTGTTAGTGTCTGAAAATTGTGATCAGTAACCTTGTGTGTGATGCTGAATTACTAACTCCGAACGATGCAGTTGAAAACCCATATCTTTATTTCCTTCAGCTCAGCTCCGGGGTAGCGCGGCAGGGCTGTCTGCCTCCCTGCCCTGCATCGTACCACCCTAAGCGAGGAATTGGTACTAGGGAGAAGTCCATGTCTATCCAGTGGCGGTGGTCATGACCCCACGGAGACCATTCACTTGTCCTTTGATCTTAGTTCATTCCGTTCTGTGAGAAGTTGGTCCCTTCAGTCGTTGAGTTTTCTAAAATGCTGTATGAATTAGTAGTCATCCCCATGTGTTGGTATCATGGCCCGGAGGAGTCACTCAGACTTTCATGATGTCATAATTATCAATAGAGTCACGCACTACATCTTTATCTCCTAAATTTAAAAAAAAAGTACGTAGTCACTTTCTCTCTTTTTTTCCTTAGCCTGCCCTCACTCCCCAGCCCAGGCCGACATGCTGTGCTCTCTGTGGACAAAGAGCGAGATTCTCATACTATCTAGGCAAGGTGCCAGCACCCCCGCGGCCTCGGTCTTTCATGATAGTGTGCAAATGTTCGTGTTTCTGTACAGTACTGTGTGTGTGTGTGTGCGCGCGTGTGCATATGTATGTATATGCACACAAAAATCAGCTGACTGGCAGGGTTGAAGTGGCTTTTGATTCCTATGTGGGCATTATAGGACACATCTTTGTAAAATTACAGTCTGAAACTTAACCATGCAACACTTGGTTGACCAGTTTATTTTGAGCATTAATTTTTTGTTATTAATTCAGACTGTCACAATTCCACATCATTACAGACTTTAAGCTTCTGAAAAATGTTTTTTGGTAGTGTTTCCTTTGAGACAAGTATGTGAAATTGAAAGTATATCCTAGTTGTAAATTAATAAATGTGGAGTGAACGTTGTTTTGAAACAATTTCAGTTTGAAATACATAAAACTTGCAGGATCTTCAAGACTTTTGAAAGCACATTTGAATTTATTTTAGTAATAATTTAGTTTTATCGACACATACTGAATTCTGTTGTTTTGGTTCTTTTTTTAAAAAACACAAAGCTTAGATTTCAGAAAGAGGGAGGGAAAATAGCTGGTGGTCCCAGAGTGTGCTGCTGTTGTTTAATTAACGGGGGGAAAATGTATATAAATAGATATAAAACTTACCATAAATTCCATGAACTTAAATCTGTGATTCATTGCCTTAAAACTTTCTCTCTTAGAAGTTCCATACCGCATGCCAAACCAGTAAAATGGCTTTTAAAAATGTATAGTAGACCAATGTCAGTTTGTATAAAAGTTACCAAGTGAAAATATTTATTACATGCATTGGAAAAAATTGTTTACCTATTGAATGTTACCTGTTTATGTAGAGCTCTTTAGATGTAATAAAAGAAAAGCCTTCAGTTAATTTGTCTTCTGTAAAACAATCCTGCTGGGGATCCAAGGGGACAGTCCCTTTGAGAAAGGTGGTAATGCTCTGTGCTTCCAAAGCCCGGTTCAGCCAGGGATATCAAAGCATGACAAGTACTTAATACTCTCACACATGCTTTGAGGTAGGTAATTAGTAGTATGGACATTGTTCCCTTTCTTGTTGAAATATGACTACTTCTGTAATAAACCACAGCATCTGTTTCACTATGAATCTGTTTAATATCTGCATTTTAAGTGCTGAGAGCACCATGGCTTATTGGCTTATTTTTGTAAATGGCACAAGGTGCTAGGTAAACCAATTGGAATCTCAGGAATGAGCATGAAACTAGGACAAGAAGCGCTAAATGCCTCTCCTGGGACCTGGGGACCTCAGCTCCCAGCCACCGTGAGTTGGTGAAGAGGAGGCCATCCCACGCTGTGTGCTCTTAGCAAGCTTGCTTTAAAACCATACTTGGGCCAGTCAGTGATAAATTTAGACATACCAAAGTGTTGAGGGAAAGTACCATCATTTATTATTTTAGCCCAGAACTTCCTTTTCCTGTACTGTCTGCTTCGTCAGAATCTGTCACCTGCGTGGTCTTTGGCGTTCCAGGTTGGGTGTGCAAGGTTTGCTTCTCCTTGTCGGTGACCGGAATCAGAAAGAGCTGTGGGTGTGGGAGCCTTGCCTGCCGGTGGAGTCCAGCAGCCCCCAGGGGACGCCCAAGTCTCAGGTGCCCTCAGCTGGATTTTCCATGAAGGTATGAAGATGAACCATTCACTGCTCTGGCCTCTTCAGGGTCGGAGAGCAGCCCCAGAAATTCAGTGTTTCTATTTTTATATTTCTTCTCTTGTTTTGTTTTTGTTTGTTTTTTTTCTTGAGACAGGGTCTTGCCATATAGTTCAGGCTGGCCTTGAACTTACTATGTAGCCCAGGCTGGCCGCAAACTCATAGTGATCCTCCCGCCTCAGCCTTCTGAGTGCTGGGATTACAGGCCAGCACTCTCACACCTGGCTCTCTTTTCGTATTCTTTTTTTTCTTTTTTTTTGGTGCTAGATGTCGAACTCAGGGCCTTGTGCTTCCGAGACATGCTCTCTAACCAATGAGCTAAATCCCCAGCCCCATCTTTTCATGCTCCTGGAGAAGGCTGCCAGGCTGTATAAGCTGCAGAGCCTGTAAAACCCAGATCTGCCCCTGCACCTTGTAGACACAGGTGCCCAACCAGAGGATCACAGCTCAGTTGATGTTTGCTGCTGGTCCCAAAAACCCTTCTCCGCAGCTCTTGGGAATTCCAGCTTGCCCCCATCGGCAACGGCACTGTTGGGAAAGTTCGAGTCTCCTTTCTCAGGACCTCAGTTTGATCAGAAGCCAAGCAGAAGAGGTGCACTGAGATGTGTCTGGTCCCTGCAGTGTCCCCCGCACCTGGCCTTAGAGTGGTGTCTGGTATAACCTCCCAAAGGACAGTCTCTCTTGATTTGCTTCTCTAGCCAGGCAGGCACCATTAGACCACAGCCCCGTGTTACCCACCAAAGGATGAAGATGGGTGGACTTGGAGCTTGCGCCCACCCACACTGGGGCACTGCTGCAGCCTCTCCTGGGCTGTGCTGGCTCTGCCCACGAGGAGCCCACACTTTGCCCAGCACCTGGCACCTCTCAGCCACAGCCAACACAGCCAGTTCCTCCTGGGTGTGTGACTCTGGACTTTGGGCCTGGGTGACTTCAGGCCAGCCGGACCTCTGGGACCCGGGAAGCGGCTCACAGTCACGCCCCGCCCTGGTCACCTGAGCAGACCAGCCCAGTTCCGGGGACCTGTGCCTGCTGACAGCCTAGTGCACTGCTCGGGCCCCTGAGAGGAGTGCTGCGCTCTGCTCTGCTGCTGCAAGCTTCATGCTGACACAGGCGCCTTGGCTCTCAGAGGTTTGGGAAGGCGTATCCTGAACTACGTCCTTACGTGTCTGTGAGGTGGAATGAGAATGTCTCCGCAGGCCTGTGGTGCTGCAGGAAATGTTGGCTGGAACACGCGTTTCCAGTCTTCGGTCGTTGGTGGTTCTGGCACCCGACTCCCCAGCGTGCTGCTCTGGAGGACGGCACGGCCCTTTCTAGGAGCGCCACCGCTGGGACTCAGGTTCCGCCTGCCGTGCTGGGTGCCAGAGCATTTTCATCCCCCTCTGTCCTCAGCGGGGCCCAAGAGTGTAGGCACAAGAACCCCGTGAGGACCCTACGACTTTGAGGGGGAAATGACCCGCCCCAGTCACAGCTGGCCGGTGACAGAGCCAGGACGGCACGGGAATGCGCACGGGTCCGGCTCTTTCCACACACTGAAGTGCAGACTGACGGCAGTTACAGAGACTAATGCAAATCTTTTATTAGAGGCATGCTAATACCATGGCTGAAATTGTTCATTGCAAGTTATCCCCTGCTACAGGCGGGTAATGTTATCTTGTTGTTTGTTGTCTCCCTAGAGTGAGAAGAATACTTTTAAAAAATTAATCAGTCTAAGCTTTCAGGCCGAGGGAGATGCCTCTGCGTGCTGTGTTCAGTAGTCTCGCACAGGAAGGGTGATCTTCTGGATAAATTCGTCATACTTCACTTTGCCACTTGGCTCCATACCCGCTTCTTTGAAAAGCTCATCTACTGCATAAAATCATATTATGTTTTCAGTTTGGATTTGGGTTATAAGACACGGAGTTCTTTGGAGGCTAGGCCTCCCTCGGGGTCTTCCCCGAGCTCTCAACAGACAGCTCTGTAGATCAGGAAGTAAACCGGCTTTGGGACTTTCTGTAGGGACAGAGGCGGCACAGCACAGTGCACTGCTAAGGACTCCATCACTGGAGCCTCCCCATGCTTGCTTTTAAGGAAATTCTCTGACCTCTGTGACTGTATTGATCGAAATCTTCAGCTGGATGCTGGGCTTGCCACAGCTCTCCCTTCGTACCCCCGTGACATGGGCATCCTCCACAGCTCCTCCTGGTCCCCACCGGCCCCAGCTTTGGCCCGGTCTCCCCTTGCTGAGCTCCCCACATCAGCATCCCTCCCCAGCCCTGCCTCCATACCGAGAGGGACCTGCTAATAATTAGCGTCTGCTGCCACCACCTCCCTAGAGAAACGAGGTAAGGGCTGGTGGTGTAGCACGCATGAGGCCCAGAGTTCAAACCTCAGCACCGTCCTCACCCTCCTGCCAAAACTACCACTGCCCTGTTTGTATTTGCCGGCCCTGGCCACTTCCACGTGTAATTCTGGGCAGTGAGAAAACAGCTTTGATTCTCCCTTTGGCCTTCCTGGAAAGTGTAATTACTGTGCTCTGTACTTTGAGAATGTTGAGGGGACTGATTTATTTTGTGGCCACTGGGAGACGTCCTATGCCACCTCTCCCTGTCTGCAGGGGCCAGCACTTCATAGCCCTGGTGATGGGGCTGAAGATGCCTCGGGCAGAATGGCCCCGCTCTGTAGCACTCTGTAACCCAGGTCCTAAAATCACCTCCCCTGAGGCCTTCTCCACTGCCCCAGTGATGCTTTTTAATAAAACAGCTGGAGGGAAGTCGGTCTCTACTACTTTCTCTGAATGTTTACACGTTAAACAAATGGGAGGTCTAAATTGGGAGTTGCAAGAACCAAGGCCCCAAAGGCCCTTCCTGCTGATGCCTTGCCTGACGTAGAGGGAGCAGGGTCCTCGGAGCCTGAAAAGACCGGGACAGCCCTTGTTTTCCCTGCTCACGAGAAAGATGGGCCATCACTGGCAGCCCAGGAGAGCTGGAAGAGGAACCTGCCTGCTGTGGAGCACTCGCTGTTTTTAAACGCTACGCCTGTGGCTTTGTGAGCAGCTGGGATGCAATGTTCAGCCTGCAAGATCAGCTGCTATGACCTCGTTTCCAGCCAGGCACCCTTGGGTAAGAAACTCACCTGAGGTCCCCAGAAGGGGAGCCAGGATTAAACTTTATTCACACAGCAGCCTTGAGACTGCTCAGGTGGTTCACTGTGATTTGTGTGAAGGCTAATGGTCCTTCCTCCTGAAGCCTTTTCCCTGCACCTACCTGTTGCCAGGGCCGGCTTCTTGGCCCAAGCCAGGAGGCCTTATTAGAAACCCCAGGGGTCAGTGGACAGGGCTCTGAGGCAGGAGGGTGAGCTGGGTCCCCCAGGAACCCCTCGAAGCCCTCCTGGAGAAGCATCCCTGTTCCGGAAGGGGAGTAGGTCAGACCTTGCTGAGGTTGGGGGTTGTCTGCCAGACCGAGTTCAGCTCCAGCGAGGCTCCCCCAGAGCCACTCCCCCCGCCAGTTCCCCTGTCAGTTGGAGGGGACGCTCACACTCCCAGGGTGTCCCAGGTACCAAGTGAGGACCTGCAGTGAGGGCTCAGACACGGGATGAGGCTTGGCTGACGCTGCCATCCCGGGGAGCTCCACCCCGCTGGCCTCCCCCTAGGCCCCACTCTGGCTCCCAGCTGCCTTGACTGCTGCCCATGGGCTTTGGGACCAGATCAGCTGTGGCGGTCTGCTTGAGCCGGTGGTACTGATGGGGTTTTGGTGTCCTCCCCCCAACCCTCTCCAGCTGTCGGCAGACTGGGCCACACTGTTACCTTCCTTCTGAGTGAGCTTCTCCCCCAGTTTCATGAGTTTTGACTGCAGCTCGGACGCCATGATGTAACCTTTCTTCTCCTTATCCGCCATCAACATGGCCAGAAGGATTTCTTTCTTTGGGTCCTCCTGTTTTATTTGTGTGTGCATAATGGTCAGGAAGGTGGAGAAGTCAAGCTCTCCGTTTCTGTCTGCGGAAACAGCAGAGTGAGCGGGGAGGAAAGGTTCTTCCAGGGGAAGCAGGTGGCCTCCTGCCCAGCCTGTTGCAGCCAGCTCCAGGGCCGCCTGACTCAGAGCACTGTGGTGGCGGCAGCGGTCATGGGGAAGAGGCCATAGCGCCTCCTACTGAACTCCCGCCTTCGGCCACTCGCCGAGCTGCGTATCCTTCATGTCCTCAGCCTCATGACCATGGTTACTAGCCCCCTTTGCATACTAAGGGAACAGAAGGTCAGCGTGTAGAGTCACAGGACAGGACCAGGAGGGGCCACCTCAGTCCCTCTCATGCTCCCTCCCTTCATGAGCTGGAGGCAAGTAG
The DNA here is from genome assembly GCA_004026905.1 of Hystrix cristata. Lineage (NCBI taxonomy): Eukaryota > Metazoa > Chordata > Mammalia > Rodentia > Hystricidae > Hystrix > Hystrix cristata. The sequence goes on from PVJO010009372.1 coordinate 50,857, forward strand.
GTGCATGTGGCCATTTCCCTGCTGGCACCCACCAGGCCGCATCTGTGAGGGCGACCTTGTCTGAGCTTTAAGCCTAGTCCTTGTCTCACTGCTCACCAGTCTGTCCTCCCCCCCATCCCCCGCAGCCTCCACCTCAGCCTAAGCCCTGGTCCATCTGCTACAGCAGGAAGCCGGAACTTGCCTGGCCACAACTTCCTGTTCAGAGGAGGCAGCGACAAAGGAAACTACCACCTCTTCTGTGCTGGAAATGGGAGATTTCATGTATCAGGCCATTGAGGGCCCCATCACTGACCTCTGGCCCTCAGGGCCCTCCCTGGGAAGGCCTGCCAGCGCTGCGATGAGACCTCGGTAACCCTAACAGATGGTGGGGCCCGCCTGAGAGATGAGGAAGTGTAGGCTGACTGAGAGATGGCCTTGGGGCTCCAGGCCACCCTGTCCTCTGGGCTGGTCCCTCCTTCCTCAGTGTCCAACGATAGTGCAGACAGCCACTGGCCTCTCTCTCTGTCTCATGCACACACACATGCACACACACACCACTGCCACCTTTAAAAAGCAAACAGCACAAAGCCCAAGGCTTGTTTCTTGCTCTAAAAGTCCTATAGGTCCCTGCTGTTGAAAACGCAGGGAACAATAAAGGAAACAGAAATCACCCTTAATCCAGAAAGAACCCTTTGGTAACATGCTGGGCAGTTTTCTCCCAGTTGTCTAGCAGTGTTACATTGTTTCTGGGTCAGCCTTTGAAATTGGAACTGGGTTCCAATCCTGGTTCCACTGTTGGCTCAGGACTTGGGCAAGTTATTGAAAGGCTCTGAGCCTTGAACTTTGCCTATAAAGTAGCAGTAGCATAGTGTCACCCTCCTAGGGCGGCTGTGAGCGCATACTCACCAAAAAGGCATTTTTCTACTAAAAACCTTGGACAACAGTGTTAACACTGTTTCTCCAGGTTTGTGATAGACTCGTGGGATGCCCAGACCCACCCAGCATACTCACCTATCCCGTGGGTCTGCAGGTGCCGCTCCACCTCCCCCGGCGTTGGGCTGGCCCCCAAGCACCTCATGGCCACCAGGAGGTCAGTGGCTTTTATCTTCCCCCTCTGCTGCTTGTCGTACAGGGAGAAGCATTCCTTGTACTCTGCGCACAGCCCACAGGGAAGGTCAGTCACATTCCATCCTTACCGCCTGTCCCTTCCCCACACTGGTCCTGGTGCTCTGTGGGCAGTCACCTGGGGTCTGAGCAGGGCTGGCTCAGAGCTGTCCCGGGGCCCCCTGCCCCTTGGGGACGAAATGGCCACGGAGCTGAGGCTCCTCCACGCACGGTCGCCAGTGCACAGAGGCCGCGGGCCGCCAGGTGGGAGCTCGGCACTCGATTGTGCTGCTAATTTACACTTCTGATGCCACCTGCCCTGTCAAAGCATGACAAAAGAATGCCGTTCTCGCTCCCGTGAACTGGAGTTGTCTTGTCATTAGGTCTGATGAGTGACACACCATTAAACTATTTCTCACTCTGGTACAAACTAGATTCATGAAACTATAACTTCTTTCAAATCTTTAGCACTGCTGATCCCGCCAGTGCTGTCTCCTTAGATTTGGGTACACATTGTTTGGTCCTGAATTGTTGAATCCTGGCTGGCTTTATCAACCAGCTTGCAGTGTGCCTGAAGACACAGCTCTCCTCCCCAGCGTCCGGCACACAGTGGTGTTTTCTCCTCGGCCCCCACAACCCCCAGTTCTTCCCTCCATCTCTGCCTAGTCTTTCATTCATGTGACATCATCGGTGGCCTCTGTGTTGGTGTGTTGGTGTCGGTGTCAGACCCTGGATACAAAGAGAAACTCTTCCCTTCCTCGGCGCTTAGAGGGAAGAGCCCCAGTGAGCCTCACGTCCAGGCGTGGTGGGAGGCGTGGACTCCAGCCCCTAGTGCCGTTCATCCTCACCTTAGATGTGAGGAAGGGGCCCTGCCGTGTGCCCAGTGATTCAGAAGCCCCCCGCCTGCTGCTCTGGCTTTGGCCTTAGTTTGGGATAGAGTCAAGGGGTCTATGAGGAACGACCCACCTGGAACCCCCACCTCCCTTCTGGAGCAAGGTCTGGGGACCCCGAACTTGGGTTCCTTCCCAGGTCACCCAAAGCCACCTCCAGGGCCTGCAGGACTCTGCCCTGGATCCCAAGGGCACTGTGGGCCCGGGTGCCCACAGTTTCACCTCCAGTGGGCAGGGAGGGTCCCCCTGGAAAGGCGCCAAGGCAGCAGAGAGCTGGAAGTTGGGAAGCCCCGTGCTGCTGCGTTCTGAGTGGCACTGTTGCAGTGGGGGCAGCATCGCTGAGGGGCCGCTGGCTGGGCCTTGCAGGCCCCAGCTTCTTCCCCCAGGGCTCAGGTTCTTCCCAGCACATCCTGCACCCCAGTTCAGCTCCTGGGCCCCAGTTCTGTGTAACCTGATTCTGTCCTCTCAGCCTTGTGGAAACAGCTCTGTACTGCTTAGAACTGAAAGACCCACAGAATAAAGTGCTCACACTCAAGCCAGGCAGAGGGGACCAGAGCCAACCCCCTATTTACAGATAGGGAGACTGAGCCCCAGAGGGGAGGACCCTGCCCAAGGGCCCAGACCTGGGCTCTTTTTGATCTCTGCCAATTACAAAGCCCTCTTTCTTCCTCTGCTTTCAGCCATCATGTTAAGGTCTCTCTCTAACCCTCACCTCTTCCAGCCCAAATCAGAAGGCACCCTAGTGAGCACTCTCCTAGAACCTGGCTTGCACACACATGCACGCACACAGACCCACACGCACACACACCCATCGCGGTGCCAGCGTCCCTGAGTCCCTGCCGCAGCTGGCCCAGTGCCCCTGGGTGGCCCAGCCTCCCCCATGCCTTCCCACCAATGGCAAACTGCCTAATGAGACCCATATTTTGCTGGGAGTTGCTAATTAAAGAGCAAACACAACCTACCATTAATTTGGTCCTGGGAAAGAAACTTGGCCTGCAGCAGAGAGAGGAAGAAAAGTCAGGGACAGAGGCCATCAGAGACCCCCAGATCTGGCTGGAGACACAGACGCCTCCTTACCATCTTGGGGTGCCGGCTGCTCTCAGAACCGAGTTCTCTGTTCCCTCTCCTCTGGCTTCAAGTCCAAAGTCTGCCAAGCTGGGTGGAGCCTAGATAATAAACCCCCGGTTGCCATGGACACCAGGCCGCCAGCACGGGGTCAGATTCCAGCTTCCGCTAACAGCTGAGGCCCCACTGCCCTGGCCAGCTGACAGGAGGAAATGGAGCTGCAGAAGGCGTCTTTCTGGTCTCAGGGTCCCTGCCTCTGGGGCTGATGCTCCTCAGCAACTGGAACAAGGCCTCTGCTCCTTCCTGGGAGCCCTGGACTCTGAGCAAAGGTCAGTGTGGCACAGAAGGAGGATCCTGGGGTGGGGCTGAGCCTGGGCCCTGGCCTGGGCTGCCTTGGGGAGCTCTCCTCTCCCCAGGCTCAGCCGGGGCACCGACCAGCTCCTTGCACGGTCCCACTGAAGCCTCAGCACCTTGAAGAAGGGACTCTGTCTGGGTGGCCCAGCTCACAGCATGGGGGATGTGTCCCTCTGCGGCACGGGACTTGGGGCTCTCATGTTGGGACTCAAACTCTTCCCCTCCTGCTGATTCAAGTCACTGTACCTCCCTGTGCCTCATTTTCCTCGCCAGGCCACATCACAGGGCTGTCAGGAGACTCTAACATCCACACACAGCCAATTCCCTTTGTTCTGTGGACCCCAGGGGTGGTGTGGGTGCCAGGGCTGGCTCCCCAGCCCCACAGCCAGAGGCTCCGTGGTATCCCCTGGCCTGGCGGGCTCCCCCATTCTTCCTTCCCCTTCTGCCAGGGCTGCCAACTCCCAGGTTTCTCAGCAGCTAGTGCCCTCCCCTCCCCAACAAAGGCCAGGGGCAGGGAAGCACATGCTGGGTGCTGGCACCACAGGCTTATCAGCCTTGTCCAGCGCTCCCCTGTGCCTCGCCCATGGCTGGTGGCTGTCATGTTCAGTTGCTCAGGTTGTCCCCTAAGGGGACAGATGCACAGAGAGAGAGGGGCCTCTGGCTGCAGTGTGCAAGGCCATGTGACAGGGGGCCTGCCAGGTCCCCTCTCCCTCTCTCCTGGCCTGACTTCCTCCATGTAGGAAGGTCTTTCTTTCCCCAAACTGCCTCCCTCTTCACACCTGGTTCTATACTCAGACTTTCCATTGTGGGTTCTGACTCCCTCTGGGGGCTGAGGCAGGAGGGCCTCCACAGCACTGTGTAGGGTGCAAGGTCACTGCCCAAAAGGGTGCTAGGGAAGCCAGTATGGCTTGAAGGGGAGGTGCAGAGCCACGGATGGGGGGCCCAGAGCACTTGCCCCAATTACCGTTTTTGGGAAGGGTCTAGGACAGAAAAGACATCTCCTTGGGTTTGGGTGAGCTCTGTGCCTGCCCTCGCCAATAGGTAAGATCTGCACAGGGTGGTGGCCGCACCACCCAGAAGTCCACCTAGGCTACTGTAGTGCACCATGTAGATGCTGCACCTCTACGCAAAGTGAAACAAACAAACAAACAAAAAAAACGCTGTCAATACCCAACCTGGGCACCTGGCACCTCCCGGATTCCCCTGGACCCGTTAACTCTACCCCACCCTCTGCCCTCCATGGGAAGGGTTCCCAGGAAGGGGGAGCTCCTCCCTTCTTTCTCCTCTGCCCAGGCCACTGTAAGAGGTTCCCAAGCAGAGCCCCTGGGGACCCCAACATCCATAAAGGTTTTGCTAGAGGGCTCTAGGCTCCTGCTCCCCACCTTGTACCCCTACCCCCCGGAAGCCACCTCTTCCCTTCCACTGGTTTGTGTGGTTCCTGAGCCAAGCCCCACCAACCAGGCCATGGCCCCTCACACTATTGGAGTAACAGAGCAGCCCCCAAGTCCCAAGTCTGGGCCTCAGCACCTTCCTGTGCACCCGCTGGGTGAAGGGCCCAGGGTGGCCCCAGGGCCCACTGGCCTCTGCTCCTCCTGTCCTGCGTGTCCCAGAACAGAAGACTCATGAAGCTGGAGCCTCAGGCCTCTGCTGGGCTGAGTGATGTCTCCGGAATTAATGCCCACCTGGAACCTGTGAGGGACCATACTTGGAAATTAGGGTCACTACTGATGTAATTAAGATGAGGTCATCATTGGAGCAGGGTGGATCCTGACCCAAGGAGGGACTTCAGACACAGAGACACACAGGGAGAGGCCACACGCTAATGAGAGGCAGAGCTGGCTGAGGCCACAAGCCACGGACGCCAAGGATTGCCTGTGTCCCAGGAGAACAGGGAAGAGGTGGAGAAGGATCCCCCTGGAACTTGTGCAGAGCCTTCTGCCAATACCTTCATTTTGGACTTCGTCTGCAGGACCACGGGGACAAACTCCTGTGGTTTTCTGTCACCCATTTTGTGACTCTTTATCACTGGCAGCCCTAGTGGGAGCTGAGGTAAAGCTCCACACTTGCTCCCTGGCATGCTGGCCCCCGAGGTGACAGACACCCACAGATCTCATTAGACGCAGACTTGGGAAGCCCAGTGGCTGTGACATGCTGCGTCCCGCCTGGTTCCAGGTGGAGCAGAAGCTGCCCGTCTGGGGGGCCACGCTTTGAGCAGCCGAGGGCTGGAGTGGTTTCCACCCCAGAGCTCACACCAGAAGCGCCTGGAGGGCTGTTTCTGGGCTCCTGACTCCCGGGGGCTGCACATTTTCCTCTGCCATCCTAGTGATGTCCCTCTGACAACCACTGGCGTGTGGTTTTCTGGGCCGATGAAGCCAGGCTGTGTTCAAGACTCCTTTCTAGGCGACTTTCCCAGCAGCTGCCGAGAGGTCGTGGCTGGCCAAGAGGCACGCAGGATCTCCAGGACTCCAACAGTTTGCTATTTCTTTCCCTTTCTAAATACCCACTTTCATTCCTAAGTTTTCATTTATTTTTTGGTACTGTTTTCTTATCGAGAGCTCCCTAAATTTATAGCCTTCAGCCCACACAAGCAGGCCCCACCCCTGCGTATGGTTTACCTGCTCAGACCTCTCTTGAGCTGGGATGTAGTTTAGTGCTTGGCTGGCACTCTGAAGGCCTCAGGTTTGATCCCCGACGTGCAAAACAAAAACCAAAAAAAAAAAGCCTGGCAGAGAACAGTCCTGGGAAGCAGCACCCTGCAGCAGTGAAGGAAGCAAAGGACTGTGTCAGCAGGGAGGGGACAGAGATCGGCTGTCTCTTGTCTGGTGCGTCCTTCGTGTCTGTGGTGCAGTGAGGCTGGGAGCATTGAGGCCCCAAGAAGACAAGTGACCGCTGAAGGTCAAGTGTCAGCTCTGACACACAAGCCTCTGCCTTCTCCCGAAGGCAGCGGAGGTGCCCTTCCCTGCCCCACCCCACCCCACAGCCCTGACTCCGGGGCTGACCCAAGAAGATGCTCTTCATGCCCTTACCCCAGGTGTCTACTGTATGGCTAGACTGGGCCAAGCAGGGCCTTGGGGTCTGCCTAGGGCTGCTGCTAGAAGAGTCTCTCTGTGACCCCAGCCCCCCTGCCATACCTCCTACCTTCACAGCCAAGAGCCAGAAAGAGCCTCCAGCCAGGCTGGGCACCATACCCAATTTTATTCACACCTCTCACTGCCCAGGGTGCCAGGAAGTAGGGACCAACCAGGGCCTGGAGGGCCCTTATGACGCTGCAGAGCTACCCCAACAGGAGGGGAGAATCTGAGCCCAGGGCTCCCTGAGAGCACAGGAGAGGGGCAAGGCTGGGGTAAGGCAGGGCAGGCCCCCAAGACCCGTGGCCCATGGGGGCAGAGCCGGCTGGACAATGAGGTGGTGCACAGTGGCTTGCGCTGGAAGGGGACCAGGATAGAGGCCCAGGAGGAGGCAGCTGGTAGCCCAGGGAGGCCAAGGTGGCGGCCCTGTGCTGGGAATGAGGCCTATTCCTGGGGCAGGGCCACTGGCAGAAGGGAACATACACAGGTGGAGACAAGGCTGACTGGAGAGAGCCTTGGGGGACCCCCAACTCCTACGATGGCCCCTAGGAACAGAGCAAGAGCTCGAGAACCCTGTCTTCTGGGGCAGCTCGAAACCTCATGGCAAGCCAACAGGAAGTGGGTGCCACAAGCCCTCCAGGTTAGAGGGAGCCCAGAACCAGGCCAGAGCAGCAAGACCAGGCCGGAGCTCAGGCTGCTGTGGCAGGTGGGCAGCTGGCCTCTGGCTCCCTGGGGTAGGGGTGGCCAAGGGTAAGCTAGAAAAGGCAGCAACAGAGCCTCTCACTGGGCCACTCTGGGACCACAGCCTGTCTAGTGCTGCTGAGGCCCAGAGAGAGAAATGTTTTGTTCAGCCCCACAGAGAAAGGCAGTGTGGCCTGCTAACTGCACGTCCAGGGTCAGGGCGGATGGAGGGAGAGCCAGGCTTCTGTCCCCTGAGGCTCCTCTGTGGGGCCACCGGAAGACATCCGAGGTGGGCCAGAGAGCCTGCGCGGTGGGAGCGGGGTCGGGGACCTAAGCAGAGTCGGGAGCAGGGGCCAGGAAGGGCCCAGATCTTGGCCTCGATGCACTTCCCAGAATGAAATTCTATCCTGGAAAGGGCAGAACCAAAGCAGTTGAGTCTTTCGGCAATGCACTCCATGCACACACACCAGTCCACCTGTGTGACACATGGCCACCACGTCTTTGGTCCCTGGTGTACACTCCTGAGCTGTGACGCCTCCTGTGGCCACCGCAAGCAGGCACCGGGGACTCAGTGACCACTGCTGATGTGCAGGGTGTAGAAGGCCCAGGGCTCAGGGACGTAGATGACTCCCGGGTACTTCTTCCTGAGTACGGGGTCATTCCACAGCCAGGCGACCCAGAGTGCCACGAGCGAGAGGGTAAGGGCGAAGGAGTAGAAGAGGAAGAGGCCATTGCTGTCCAGGAAGAGGCGCCTGCGCTTCTGGTGCAGGACGAGTGCCAGCATGGCGAAGAAGGAGAAGATGAAGAGGATGAAGATCTGACCCTCCGTGACCAGGTACCTGAGAGGCGGTCGGGAGCTGGGGTGAGGCGGTGTCATGGCAACCACACCCTACCCAGCATCCCTCCCGGACGCTGAGCCAAACAGCCCTCCCAGCCGATCAGAAGCGTCATGGAGTGAGGGCCTCGCAGGCCATGCCACCCTGAGCCGCAGCCCATGGTGCATGTTGATTCAGCCTAAAGGACTGTGTTTACAATTTCTGAGCTGGCTGCTGACATATAAAGGACAGAATCCTTGACAGTGTGGATTTTTGGCTCCTCTGGGCACATCAGGATTCTATTTCCACATGACAAAACCTCTAGAGGAGAGAACAGCTGTGCTTGGGACGCAGCATGGTTCATGCTTGGCCACACTCCCCACTGCTCCCTAACATATCACTTGCTGCCTGCCCAATATGTTTCTTTCATCTGCTTGGTGTCTGCAACCATTTGAGCTTGGGAATGTGGCTGGAATTTATGGCAGTTGTCATTACTGTCTCCGTGTAGGCTGGGACACGGTATCGGCTCTGCCAGAGACCCTGCCGTGCCCCGGGCAATATGCAGCACACAGGCAGGAGCTTGGCGGCTGCCGGGAAGTAACCTGCTTATCTCCCTCCCTCTAACCAGAGCCACAACGCTGACCCGTTCACGGGGATTACAGCTCTGCAGCTCGGCGGCTTGTGACGCTGGCCAACTTATGTGACATCGAGGAGTCTCTGAGTTGTCCTTATGAGGGCACATACGCGGCCCCGCCTCCCAAGGTTGTGACGGGCACTGGGGACATCTCTTACTGGGGATGGCGTCTCGTCTGATAAATGGCTGCTGCTGCTGCGTAGCTACCACTGTACCAGTGCACTGCGGGCGTGAATGGGTAGGAGGCTCCCACCTGGGTCTGACCTTTTTCCCTCCTGCTGTCAGTGCCACCATCTCTCTAATCCCTCCCTCAGGGAGCTCAGACTGCCCTGGCGGCAGATCCTGGAGGGAGCTGCAGCCGGCCCTGGAAAAGAAGGGCCTGTTTCATGTTTGGGGGGCGCTTCCTATCCTAGCAGGGCCCAGTCCTGCCTGGGTCCTTCCAGGGACACCCATGGTCCTGGGGTTGGGAGGGACAGTCTGGCTGAGACCCAGGTCTTCTGGTACGAGAAGTGGAGGCCACAGAGAACATCTCCTGTCTATTCTCATCCTCTCCGTGGTTCTTTACAGTTTACAAGGCCCCTTTCTCTCCCAGCCTGCCCCCCAGTCCTCACCATTTCCTGGGAGGGGGACAGGCAGGCGTTATCTCTATTTCACAGAGGGGGAAACTGAGGCCTGAGGGACTCTCCAGGGCTTGGAGTGCAGGGGACTGTACTGGCTCCAAGGTGCACTGTGCACCCTCACCCTACCTGCCACCTCCTGCTACTCAGAGACCTGTGCTTCCGGACTCAGGGGCACTGTCACAGTCCCCCTGGACCCGGAGAGCCCAGGATCACCTGGGGCCATGCCGCAGGGCCATGGTCATGTGTGGATGCTTCCTTGATGGCTCCCTTGGTCCCCTGCCCACCCGGGCATCACTATTACTCACCAGTAGTACAGGCCACTGGGCACCACCAGCAGCAGGGCAGGCCCTGGCATGGCACTCTGGGCTTTGGAGGTGGTGAAACAGCCACTGAAGTACATGACAAGGATGAGGAAGAAGGGGATGTACCTGCCACAGAAAGCCGAGCTCAGAGGCCTGCCCAGTGGCCTGGGCCACCGCCTCCACCCAGGTCCCCTTCCCTGCCACTGTTGCCGGATTCCTGGGTGAGAGGTGTCCCTCTCCACCCAGCCTTTCCTGTGCTGGGGGCTGACAGGGGCCAGGAACAGAGATGAGGGGTGAGGTCCAGGTGAGACTGGCTCTTCACTTCCTGCCTGTCCACCATCCTCACCCTGCCACCCCCCCCACCCCAGCTCATCCTGAGTAGGACAGCGGAATGCGGATGACGCCCCCAGCTTGGGCTCTGGTCTCTGGAGGCTGAGCCCTCGTTTCTGAAGCTTCCTCCTGACTGCAGTGATGGGGCACAGGGGAGAAGGAGTCCTTGGAGTTCTGAAATGGGGGATCACAAACTGCTCCCCTCCATCTGGTCTGCTGCTTATGCGGCTTTCTGAGCCGATAGAGCACAACCTGACAGAGGGGGAGGCTCCACCTCCATCCCATCCCCACCTCACATCTGGGGGCAGGGGTGCTGTCTACCAGGACCACAAGGCCCCTGACCCCCAAGGCTCCAGGCTTGGCCAGGGAGGGACGACAGCTGCTTGCTGCCCTCTAGGGGCCACCGCAGGCACTGTGGGCGGAAGGAGGAAGTGAAGCTGGTGGGAGGCCAGGAGCGCAGGGCCAGGGGACAGCAGCTGGGTCTCGGGGCAGGCTCACAGAAACCTGGCAGGGGAGGAGAAGGCTATTCCAGCTGCTCCGCTCAACACATGGAGACCTGGGCCCAGGCCCTGGATTGGCGACTGCTCTTCCTTTCTGTCACTCACCACATGGAGTGGCCCAGGTACTCGTCATAGTAGTACAACAGCTCAAAGGAGTCGATCTGAAGGAGGCAGAGGCACGGCAGGCTTAGAGGGGGCAGCGCGGGCCACCAGGCCTCCCTCCTCCACCCCTCCCAACTCAGGGCCTGCCCTGCACCACACGGGCCCGGGGCACAGCTCCAGCACCCTCCCGGGACAGCCTGCCTGGGGCTGCCAGCCTCACCAGCGTCTCGGGCTTGAGGTTCTTGATGATGGGGTTCTCCCGGACCGACAGGTGGTGCTGGTAGCCGCTGAAGAGCAGGCGGTGGTTGACGGAGTCGCCCACCAGGTGGATGCTGGCGCCCATGATGAAGATGATGATGCTCACGTAGATCACGGAGCGCGGCAGGGTGCGGGGGGACCTCTCGATGAGCTGGCGTTCAGAGCGAGGGCAAAGCATGTCCCCACCTCCATCATAGCACGTGACCCCCATGCCTCTTTCTCCTTCCCATGGGGCGGGTCCTCAGCCAGGCGGCCTATTCTGGATTTTTGCAGGACCCCACACACCCAGCAGGGCAGCTCAGCAAACCGCTTCACTGGGGAGGATCAGACTCAGGGCCCACCCATGCCCAGAGTCACACCTGAGCCACACGAGGAAGGCGACACCCAGGCTCCAGGCCCCTCTCTCTGTCTGCCCCAGCTGTGCCCCGGCGGCTGGTGGCCTGCCCAGGGACCCGATTTGCGAGACACTGGACCCGCAATTGGCACCAGTAGTGCCAATTAGGAGTTAGGGGTGTAGGTAGAGAAACTACGCTCTGAGATTGTAGCCCCCCTACTTTGGGAGATTTGAAAGGTCTTTTTTATTGCATGCCAAGGCCTCCTGCATGCTAAGCAAGCACTCTGTACTGAGCCATCCCTGAGCCCTGAAATTCCTTTCCTCCTCTTCCCTCTTTTCTTTTCCCCCAGACAGGGTTCCACTATGGAGTCTAGGCTAGCCTTGAACTCAAAATCTTCCTGCCTCAGCCTCCCCAGAGCTGGGACTAGAGGTATACAGGTGTGCACCAACACACTCCTTGCTCTGAAATGTCTTTCTTAGAAACGAAGATGGGCACAGTAGATGGTGCTAATACAGTTGCCCCCCTTGTCTGCAAACTCCTTATCTGCAGATCCAACCAACCCCAGACCCAACCAAAATACTGTCTGTCCTGAACACACAGTGTAACAACTACTGACACAGCCTTTGCTTACTTATCCTAAGTAACCCAGAACCGACTTCATCTCGTAAGCTGGGGCTCTCCTGGTGGGATGGGGTTTCAGCCTGTTACTTCCTTTCCCAAAGCTTCCCAAGTGGCCTGACCTCTCCCTGCACACCCCCACTACCCCTGCCTCAGTCTCCCATGTTGCGTGGCTTCCCAAGCACAGCCTGTCTGCATGTTCTCCTGTGGACCGCCTCTCCTGCTTCACCTGTGGGCACAGGAGCCCCTCCTGGGGCCGTCTCTGTGCCATCCCCCAGACTGGGCAGGGGAGGGGCCACAACCGTACCTTGAGCAGGAGGAAGGGCGTGATGACATTGTAGGCCATGTGGAAGTAGTCCCCAGCACTGGGCTTGTTGAGAGGAAACCACTGGAGCGGAAACACCAGCTGGGGGCGAAAGGGGTGCTCAGCAGTTCACCCACAGGGCCCCTTCACACACCTTACTGTGTCTGCAGGGACCCTCCTGGCAGCCATGGGAGAAAGAGCTTCCAGATAGGGAAACTGAGTCCCACACAAGGTAAATGGCCTTGTGCACTCAAACAGTAGGGATGACTTCGGCCCTGGCCTCTTTCCCAGTGTTTCCCAGTGGGTGCCAAGTAAGTGTTCCTGGATTCCAGGAGGCTCCTTTAGGACTTAGCTGTGCCTTCAATTTACTAAGTGAGCTTGGCAAGTCCCTCTCTGCTCTGGGACTGTTTTCTCATCTGTAACATAGGAGAGATGGCCTGGTGGTCTACTTGGACTCTCAGGGCTCTGCCACTCCAGGTCACAGGTGGGGCTTGTGGAAGATGACTAGATCGCAGGGGTTTATAGCCGACTTGCTGTTAGGATCTAGTCCAAAGAGGTGGGCCACCAGGGCAGTGGCCTAAAGGGTTTCTCCCTCCTTAGTTCCCTGTGCTTCCTGTCTGCTATGCCAGGAGCAGCTCTCCTGCCATGACTCCATGCCCTGCCGTCCTGCCTTGGAGCCAGCCAAACTATCGACTGAAATGTGAGCCAAAACAAACCTCTCCTCTTTTAAGTTGTGGGTTCAGGTGTTATGTCTCAGTGACAAAGAAAGGGACTAAAACAGACTTTGGTACCAGAAGTGGGGTTGTTGCTGTGAATCCACCTGACTCTGTGGTGCAGAAGTCTTTGGAACAGGTTTGTGGAAGGAGTATGGAGATGCTGGCTAGAGAAGCCCTGGAATGCTGTAAGTCAAGCATGATGGGAGATTCTAGTCAGTGTTCAGAAGACCAGCAGGCTGACAGAAATGCAGACAGTAAAGACCAGGCACAGGCAGTTTCAGTTGGGAACAAAGACTCCATTGACAGGTGAATTTGAGACCATGTGCATTAGGCTCTGGCAGAGACGTTGTCTATATTTTGTTCCTATCCTGAGACTTTACAGGAGACCAAGATTAATGGCAGTGAACTAATTTTTCTGGGGGAGAAAATTTGAAGGCAGTCTAACATTAGCCCTTCAGTTAGTTTCTTTAATCCTCGTAGAACCCCTTGAAGGCTGGATGATTACCCAATTTTACTGTCTTCTGGGGCTAGCAGGCCTTCTCTAGGTTAACTGAGTCTTCCTATCCCCCTACTTATCCCACCCCTGCCACTTATTGAACACCAAGTGTGTGCACTGCTGGGAGCTTCACCCACACCATCTACTCCTCCCAGCAACCCCCAGCTGAACCATGGATATTGTTAGGAAGTTTTAGCTAGGTTTATACGAAAGCAAGAGTTAAAGGCCATTTTTAAAGTCTTCAGTTTTGCCACAAAGAAAGCATTCACAAAAATGGGGCAGAGGAGAGCTTGGCTGCTGAAAAGGTTAACATTAAAAAGAAGCCAAATGCCTGGCACGGTGGTGCATGCCTGTAATCCCAGAACTTGGGAGGCTGAGGCAGGAGGATTGCCATGAGTTCAAGGCCAGGCTGGGCTACATAGTGAGTTCAAGGCCAGCCTGAACTACATAGTGAGATCTTGTCTCAAAAACAAAAGAAAAAAACCTACCCCCCAAAAAAAGTGAAAGACTTTGCCTTGAGAAGAGAACCCCGGGATACCATGCTCCAGAATGGCAGCCTAGGTCACTGATTCCCTGGGATTCAGTTGACAGTGTTCAACCATCCAGACATTCAGAGGCCTCTGGAGCCATGGCGCAAGAGGGCCTGGCTATTGCTCAAACTGAGAGCAGACCTTGGCGTCATCCACATGGTGCTGGTTTTACAGGATTGCGGAATGCAAGAGTTGTGGGGTCAGGGAGGCTTGCACCCAGATTTCAGAAAAAGGCCTGGAAGCCCAAGCACTGCGCCTCTGAGAGGGCAGTGCGTTCAGCTGTGAGGGTGAAGCTAAAAGTGCAGTGGGAGCCCCAGGAAGTTGGAGAAACCAGAAACATGAAACATCTGAGGAAAGCTATAGGAGTGAGCAAAGGCAGCTCAAGAGAGAAGCCATAGGGCTGCATCCATGGCAATGCAGAAGGGTGGGGATTCCCAAGCCCTTTGGAGTTCACATCTCCTCATTACCATTTGTCTGGGTGCTGGACATGAAACTAAAGTTTGCCATGCTGGGTTTCTGTCTTGCTTTGGTCCCATTGGCTTCTAGCCCCTCTTCTTCCCTTTTGGAATGGGACTGTTCATCTGGCCCCATTGTATGTTGTACATGTTTAACTTTCTAATTTTTATAGGGGTTCGCAGCTCGGTTTGCTTTGAGTCTCAGAGGTGACTTTGGCCTTTTCAGCAGTGGTGAAACTGTTAGGACTTAGGCAACTCTCAGAAGTGGACTAGATGCATTTTGCATAAAGGGATGAACATGAGTCTTTTGGGGGCCTGAGGCTGAGTGTTACAGCTTCTATCCACATGCCTCCTAGGAGCCTCGTGCATTCCTAGGCAGGGCTGTTGGGAGGCGAGTGGAGTATGCGGGCTGATAGCTGATTTGCTGTTAAGAGGTGGCTGTGGCCTGGAAGGGTTTCTCTCCTTTGCTGGCTCTTCCTTTCCTGCCTCTGCTTCCTGTCCGCCATGTGTAAGCAGCTCTCCTCCGCCCTGACCCTGCGCCAGACCATCCTGCTCTGGAGCCAGCCGACTACGGACTGAAATGTGCACCAAATAAACTTCTCCTCTTTTAAATTGTGGCTGTTGGGTATCACGTCTCAGCCATGAGAAAAGTTACTAAGACAGCACTAAAAATTAAAAATTACCCGAAGCTCATAACTGATAATAAAAATCGGCAGGTATGTTTCATCTCCAAAAGAATGATACTATCCCAGGACCCGAGAGAAGGACGAGATGGGTGTAACTTCCTTTCCTGTACTCTCTGTCTGGTGTGGTTGAGTCTCACTCACCTTGTGCTCGCTTCAGCAGCACATATACTAAAAAGTCTCAGTCACCTCCCTCAGGGGATACAGTCCTGTGGGGCACACAGTACGACTACTCAGGCGCCTCAGATCCCGTCACTTGCCGCCGCCGCTGGACTGGCCGCCGTCACAGGGCTAGAGGATGTGGAAGCATCGAGACTCACGCTCCTCTCCGGTTACCACTAGGGGAGGTGACTCGCCTAAGCTTACTCCGCGCACCCGAGTCAAACTCAGTCTCCTCAGCGCTGGTCGGGACTCACACTCACCATGGCAATGGGGCGGCCAAAGTCCAGAACCCAGTTCTGCAGGGTGAAGTAGAACCAAAGGTCGAGGTGGAAGGGAGCCGTGTGGTCGGCCTCGTCTGCCTTCATGGAGCTGCGCCTGGGAAGGAGAGAATGGGGGTCAGCGCCTCCCCCAGATGAGCCGTAGGAGGCCTGTTGTCTTGAAAGCCAGAGGACACACAACCGAGGTCCAGTGAAGGGGTTCTGCTGGGAATACTGGAGTTTGGTCTTGCAGACAAGCGAGGCGGATTTTAGTGGTCTTGACCTTGGCTTCCCCGTGATACGAAAGGGAAAGTGCCGGAGGGAATGATAACCGCGGAGCTTCCACTCCTGCAGAATGACGGGGAAACAAGGCGAAGGACGCTAGTGCGGCTGCAGAGCTGGAAATACGACGATGAGTGGCAGCAGGTGACCTTGCCGAGCATCATTACGTGGAGAATCTCATTTAAATTTTTGGTTTTTGTGGAGCTAGGGATTGAGCTGCACATGCCAAGCACACACTTTCCCACTGAGCTGCACCCCCAGTCCTTCGGTTAGTTCCTTTAACCCTCATGAAACCCCTTGGAGGTTGGAGAATTACCCAATTTTATTGTCCTCGGGGGCCGGCAGGCCAGGCGCAGCAGCCCTCCTCTGCTTAACTGAGTCTTCCTGTCCCTCTCCTTGCCCCACCCCTGCCACTTACTGGACACCAACTGTGTGCTGTGCCAGCAGCTTAACCCACAGCACCTAACTCTTTCAGCAGCCCCCGGCAACACGAGCCACGACCCTGCTGCCCCCAGGTATGGATGCTAGGCTGAGGGGCCACAGCCACACAGGGGCTCGGCAGCAGGAAGAGTATTCACGTGGCCAGGGTCAGGCAGCCCCAGCCCAACACCCGCTCTGTGCTGAGTTGACACAGGTTGTCCTGGCTTTTGGCCCCTTCTAAGCCAGGAGTCCTGACCAGCACAGAACTCACACCTAGGTGTGTAGCAATTCAATACCTGTGTGTGCCCTTAACAGAGAACCTGTTCTGGTTTTGGTTATTACAAGAAGCCAGGGGGCATGTGAAGAGATGGTGTCAGAGGGATCGGCATGGCCTGGAGCAGCGTGCACAGCCAGAGGAAGGACGGGAGCCCGCAGGGAGGGAGGGCGTATTTAACCTGGCAGCCGCAGGAGGAGGAAAGGCCACAGGGGCCAGTGAGATAGCAGGAAGGACTGGCTGGGCATCCAGCTGCGTAGATTCAGAGGAACCAGGAGGACCACTTGGGGACAGGGTGCTCTTAGTGACCATCAGGGCGAGGCCTCAAAAAGCAGACTGTGATACCCTCAGGCCCCAAGGTGGGGAAGAAAGACACCTCAGGGTTTGCTCAGAGACCTCCAAAGTGGATGTCTGCCACAAGGAATGAAGGATTTTGGAAGCCCAGGCAGGCCCTTAGGTGTGCACCTGTGCAAGTTCCGGGTGCCAAGCGCATAGGAGGGGCTCAAGAATGATTTCTTCCTCTACCTGGTAAGCACCTGGGTCAACAGCAACCCCTGTCATTAGTCCAGTCCAGTAGGTGGCAGGAAAAAAAAAAGTCCCAGGGCACACACTGTCGTGAGAATCCAGACGGATGAACATTTAACTGGCGTTTTTTTTACTGGGAGTCCGGCCATGGGAGGCAGTCACAGAGGGTTACAGGTGTCCTCTCCTGAGTCCGCCCTGGGGATGAGCAACCTCCAGCCTATCCCGAGTTTCTGACCCCGCAGACTTCAGGCCCTGAGGCCCCAAACCCAAGGTCTCATTTCCAGCAAGTGCGGCTGAGCGCAGTGCGGAGAACACAATGGCAGGGAACCTGACACTAGACGGGCCTCGCATCTGGGGACAGTGACATTGACACTGTGACAGCTGGACAGCGCATCACACTCGGGCAGTCAGCGGCATCAGCAAGTAGTGGAAAAGGAAGGGGGTTTGTCCTGGTCCTGAAGGGGGGGGCCCATGAATGGGGACTGCAGAGGGACCGATTTGGGTTATATATAAAGAACGATGGCACGCACCTGCACCCCAACACTCTCAGAGGCTGAGGAGAGAGGACTGAATGTTTCAGGCCAGTCTGGGCAATTTAGGAACTTGGCAAGACCCTGTCTCGAAATAAAAAATAAAGATCTGGGGATGTAGCTCAGTGTGAAGGCCTTGGCTTCAATCCCCGGTACGAAAAAAAGAAGGCAGGGAGGAAGACCGGACACAATACGTTGGAGAGGAAAAAAACAAAAACAGCGAGAAAGTGCAGGCCAATGAGAAGGGGAAAAAGAAAAGCAATTAGACCTCCGGGGTAAACAAAGGCACTACTACAAGGTAGCAAACAGAACTTCTGGCCACGGCTTGGCTCCGCAGGGAGCAATACTTTCATGGCTTAAATAACGTAAACACTGCCAGAGTTTAGGATCAACCTAGGACTAAATGCAGGAAATAATTGAAAGCCCCCAAATGCAGGCGGTAAGTGCGACCCCTCGTGCCGGCCGGGCGCAGCCCCGGCTGCGACCCCTCGCTCCCCGCCGCCCCCTGCGGGACGGCCTCGCTCTCCGCGCCTCCCCCTGGACGACGGAACCAACTCCAGCCGGCCGGGCCGAGAGCTCGGAGGCAGCGCCCGCACAGCGAGGCCGGCCGAGTCCGGGGCCGCAGAGGGCGCCCCGGGGTACGCGGGCCGCGGCGGGCGCAGCTGGGGGCGCGGCCCGGACCCCAACCCCGGTGCCCCCGCCCCGCGCGCACCCACCGGGCCTGCAGGAACGAGGCGCCTGGCTGCGCGCCCGCCGCGCCCGGCTGCTGCCGCCTCCGCGCCGCCGCCTCCATGGCCGGGACGGGGAGAGAGCGGATCCCCGCGGGCGGATCCCCAGGGGCGGATTCCCGGGGTCGGTCTGGATCTCGGGACCTAGTCTCGCGGCGGGATCTCTACGATTGCTGCGCCCCTGCGCCGAGCAGGACCCAACGGCCGGCCGCGGACGGGGGCGGGGCCGAGAGGGGCGGGGCCTCGGGAGGAGCTGGAGCCGGGAGGAGGGGAAGGGGTGGGGAGGGGAGGGGCGCGCTCCCGGGGAAGCAGGGGCGCCCCAAAGGGGCGGCCTTGCGCTGGACCGGGGCGCGCATGCGCAGCGCGTGCGACCACAGGGTGTTGGCGACCTCTCGGGTCCTGTGCGTCTCCCCGCAGCAAACTTGCCCAGGCTGGCTGAGGTGCACGTACTGGGCTGGGACTGGTCGCGAACCTGGGGAAACCACCGACTTGACTCAGAGGACTGGGGAGGAGGCCAGGCGGGATTTCCCTTGTCCTTGGGGACCGGAAGGCCTGGGGAGGTTCGTGTCCTTCCACCCTGTGCTGTGCTGGGCGCCTTCCTTTCAGAGGTAAAGGTGTCCCTGGTTAAATGTCAACAGCATGGGCCGTGATGATAGGAGATAAATAAGGGCTGCGTTCGGAGATAGCGGCTAGGGGAGCAGGATTCTGTCCAAGTTGGGCTGGGGGGAAGGTGCGGGGTCCAGCCCGGCTTGGGCACTCTTGGGCCTCGTGGCTTTGGAAAGGTCACTCGCCGTCATGTCACGGGGACCTAGAGGCTGGGCCTGCAGCTGCCCAGTGGGTAACTGGAAGCAGGAGGAGGCTCCCTTACAGAACGTGTGTAGCGCAAGGGTCATTAGCCTCACCGGCCAGCCTGGTTCATTCCAAGACTGAAGACGTGGAAATAAGAGTAATTTTCACGATGGGGGCTGGGGCAGCCAACTGTCAGCTTTTACAACATCTAGTTCCAGACCGCCTAGAGCAGGCCAGGAAGTCTGTAGTCATTGTCCTACACCTGCGGGAAAGGACATCACCCCTCCAAGGGGTAG